>JBAMIG010000010.1:21062042-21105820 GCA_037177335.1 Kiunga ballochi
ACAAGCAAGGAGAAAATGCAGTAAAAAGAAGTGCAGATGAGTTCAAAACAGCACACACACAGAAATCTTCTATTTCATTGCACATTAAACAACCTCATACAGGCTTGTGAGTAGTGCAAAGACAATATGTCATTTTGTGAATCCCAAACTATTGAGGTAAATATTCCAGGTTGATGCCAGACACATTAAAAATTTACAATACCTGAAGTTCTGGACATAAATATAAGAAATTTAATTAATTCTACACTGATATTTAGTCATCAGTGGACATTTAGGTAGAATCATGCCTTAATTATTTATCAAATGATGTATCAAAAGAAAGAACTGGTGGAAATACAAACCATGTGAAATGCCAGCTTCTTTGCTAATTATTATTCAGAAACTTATAGAAAGTAAAAGTAAGCTCACCTGTACAGGTTACAGCACATTTAAATGCCATTCTATCATACAAATAAACAAACATCCCTTTTTCTTTACCTCATAAAACTGAGGAATGTAATTTGTGTGCAAAGCTGCATCAAATCAAAAGATTATAAATGACTAAATATTCTGGGATTTTTTTTTCTTCATAGTTTGGATCTCCAGTTTTTTGGTCGCGGGTAGCTGATCCCTATGCCAGCATTTAGCAGGCGAGAGGCTGGGTACACCCTGGGCAGTTCCCAGTCCATCACAGGGCAACACACAGAGACGAACATGCAACCAGTCACACACACTCACTAGTTTGGATGTCTTTAGTTTTAATTAGAAACCTAGAAAATATAAACAATTGAATGAAAGGGCGTGTCCAAACTTTTGACTGGTACTGTAACGTGTGCTTTGTTAATAATGCATTTTATGGGCTTTCTTAATGTGTTGTGCAAAGGTCTAAACACTGAAGATGTGATGTCTGTGATACAGACTCAGTTAAATGAATCACGCTGCTGATGTGCTTGACATGAGTTACGCAACAATCTATCGTACTTAATAGCCAGAAATATTTTGATCTATTTAAACACGCTTGCAACATGTCATCACTGAGGGCTTCTCAAATTCTTCCCAAGTATCTTAACTCTAGATCGTTCTTGTAATCGGAAGTCCAGCTTTGCTTATGTTGGTAACAAACCAGCATGAAGGGTCGTCGCCGCTGTACTCCCAGTACGACACACGTGGCTGAAACTTTAAGGCCGCCGTTCTGAGGAAAGAATAAATAAAGGTTCTGGTAAAAGTTTCTACCTTTGCAGCTCTTCACAAAGAGCTGTACCTGGTGTACCTGGAGATGCCGCTGCAGCACTTCATCCTGATGGAGATAAGCGGCGGACAAATCCGTTCCAGGTGTCGTGGAGTGCGATCAGTGAGAAGAACACAGCCACTCACATCGAGCTCTTGCAGGTACTGAGATCCGCTTGTCAGATACTGCATTGCCATGTCTGTCATCTGAAGCAGGACAGAAGGAAACAGAACACAGTGGCTTTGTGGACATCTTGCTTTCAGGAAAATAACAGTTGCATGAATATGTGTGTGTGTGTATTTGACCGGACCTTGTGGCACCCTGACATCCGCAGAGTGATGAGACCTCTGCAGTCAAATGAAAAGGCTCTGATGGCGGCATCAGACAGAGCTACACAGTGAGAAACATCAACATGTTCCAGGTCTCTTAGGTTCTTGCACATTTTCTGAACAACACAGGAAACAAAGAAAATATATGAGATAAAATATAATTGATAAAAATAACAGGAAATGAGGCAAAAAATGTGACCCTCAATACATTTAGGTGACACTTTTGGCTTCTGAGTACAAAGGGAGAAGGAAAAGCTTCTTTCTTGGAATATTGTCCCTAATAACACCAAAACTCTGAAAAAGGAAGTAACCTTGAGTCCGCTTAAAACTCTTAACAGATGATTATGTGGATGAAAATTTGTACCTCTATGCCAATGTCTGTGATATGTACACACTCTGCAAGTACTAGCTTCTTCAAGGGAATTTTCTCGATTACGGCCAGCCCCTGAAAACACAAATATAATCACACAAGCAATTCTCCATAATGGACACAAAATAAAGGAAAGAAAAACACGGAAGCAGTACCTGATCCTGGATGCTGCAACCTGTGATGTCAAGAGAGCAGATGGAGCTACCACTTAGCCACTCCAGAGCCAGGTCCGTCAGCTTCTCACAGTAACTCAAACTGAGATGGTAGAGTTTTCTCAGCCTAACAGAACACAGAAATATCTGCTTCATGGTTCTGTTGACACAATTAAATGAGTGCATTTGTGTTGTGGGACATAACCCTGCTTGGAGATGCAAATGTTCAGGTTGAGATGAAATAAGCAGCTTTTGTTTAGATAAAGCAACATTTCCAAAACTAATGTATTCTAAAGTGTCACATCTTTGATGTTATACTAAATACCTTTGTGCCATCATCATGATAGAGATGTCGGATATGCGGCTGCACTGACCGACATTCAGTTCTTGCAGTTTATTGGCTGAGAAACCTTTGGTCAAGTACTGAATTCCAACATCGCTCACCCTGAAACACAGACCGTCAAGTAACTTAACTGATACCATGTGGGAAAACACAGACACAGGAAAACACAGGCGCTCACAAACACTCAGACCTGTTGCAAAGTGAGATGTTCAGGTATTGCAAATTTTTCAGGGCGGCTACAGATCTCAGACCAGTATCAGTCATTCTTGGGCACTCGGCAGCGTGAAGTCTGCAAAGGTCCGGTGAACTGCTGCACAGGGCCTTCCAGCTCATATCAGTCAGTTGGTTGTTTCCTAAAGCAGACATGAAGAGGAAGAATAAGTGGAGCGGTTCACCTCTGGACAGGAAAGATGCAGAATGTAAAATGATCTCACCCTCTATGCTGAACGTCTTCAGTTTGGCTGTTTCAGCAATGGCTCTAAGAGCGATGTCAGAAAGATGAGAAGCACCCAACAGAGAAATCGAGGAAAGATGGGAACATCTGGCAAGCAGAGCCTGTTAGTGAAGAAAAACGCTGATGAATAGAAGGAGAAAAACATACAACCCCTAAAATAACCCATTTCATATGAAGAAACATCTATCTTGCTTTAGCATTTCAGAGCTATGGGATGTTAGCTTTGTGTAACACCTGAAACTGTCCTTTAGAAATGACTCACCAAGAGGCAGCTATCCGATAGAGTAGGCATGTCATTAATGACAACTTCTTTGAGTGATGGGCATCCGACAGAGATGTATCTGAATGCATTTACTGTCATCTGGAGGAGAGAGAAAAACATGTTGACTTCTAAACCATCCATGTGGATGCAGGTATTTTTGTTTGTTTGCAATTCCTCAAATTTTCATTGCCTCATTAAGTCAAATCAAACCTCTGAAGCCAAACTAATGAACACCCCCAGACCAAAGCAGGCTTTAACTTGCAGTGGGTGTGCGATGTGCATATGGTGAATGGGTTGGCCTTGGGTGGTCTGCCTAAGCCCAACCCTCTACTTTGCCTCAGCTACTCTCCCAGACCTTGAGATGTTTTGCATTTGCTGTGAGTGCAAACGCTGAACAACAGAGACAAGCGCAGACACGTGCAAACGGAGAAGTGGCTGCATTTTTCCAAGAGGGGATAAAGCTGTGTGCTCTGGAGAAGTCGAACGGAGTGATTACATACCAAAGTACGAGGACATCAACAACTGACCTGAGTACAGCCGGACAGATTGAGGTGGATGAGATTGCGGCAACCTTTTCCTGTGTTCAGGTACAAAAAGCCTTTATCTGTGACTCTGCAGCAATATGCCAGACTCAGGTACTGAAGATTGAGGCAGTTTCTACAGAAACAATAGCAAAAATGTGATTATAGCTTTGTGCAGATTATAGTTAGTAGGCTATATTTGTTGTTTTGTGCAAGTACCTTTAATGCAATTATCTTTAATAAAAGTGATATAAAGCTTGTTTTTATTGAACTCATTATGATAAAGGTGGGAAAAATTATGAAGCTTAAAAAAACTTACAAAAAAGTGAACCTGCAAATCTATCAGCATAGCAATAATACAATCCAGTTGTTCAGAGAAGAACATCTGGTTCTCCAAATCATTATTGACCCTAACTACACTGATCTGAAAACCAAGAGAAAAAAGAAATAAAAACAGGAGGTGTTGCTTTTTTTTTTATCTGTTGTAAATAAGCTTTTTAATAGACCCAACTTTAAAACATATCTATCCTCATGACGAGCCGTAAAGATCTGTTTTTACTGGAAGCGGGGGATTACCTGAACAACTCCTCGAGAGCTTTGTTTGTGATTAATGTGCATGAAATGTTTAAGTAGAGCAAGCAGGGACAGCTCTTAACTATTCTCTGCATCACTGTATCCTGTAAACAAGCCGGTTTAAAAGTTAGTATTTGTATTTGTTACCTCAGTATAAGCACGATAAAATCAGCCACAAACATGTCAATGGCAAATTTTTCACTAATTGCTCTGATTAACAATGATTTAATAGAAACAGGTTAAACAAACAATTGTTTAAGTGTTTAGTTGTAAGTCTACAGAGAGATTAACTAAATATCTCTGTATGATTTTTACTCACTGTAACATTGAAACACTCTGACAAGTTGAGCTCCTGCAGATTTTTGCATTCACCTAAAAGAGAAAGAAGAAAACATGCTTTCTGTTGTTTTTGTTGTGAAATGACACAATTAGATAGAACATAACATCAGATTTCTTCTTCCATCGGTGTGTTACATTCTGACAGGGTTTTGTCTTTAACATCATGTACTGCCTCTCCACAGGAGAAATCTGCAGCAGTGTTTTGTCAACAAAAACACTGTTGACCTTTAACCCATTACTTCTGTTTCCAAGCCTGAGGACTTTCATCACACACAAGCTCCTGCTGCTGAACAGGCAGCCTCTGCAGAACTCAAATGCATGTGATCCGCTGTTTCCTGATAGCCTCCGTGCTTCTCCTGCTGCTCCCCTCTAATGAGATGAAAAGACCAGGAAAGGGCAGAGGCCTTAAAAGAGCAAGGCACAAACTTACACGGGACAGGTAAGGATTGATTTTTCTCAGCAATTCTTGCAACCCGTCATGAGCATGTGCAAGCTAAGACAAGCTGCAATTTATCTTCTGTTTTGAAAGAGTTGGAGCGAGAGGGGGTTCACGTCACAGCAGATCGGGCCCCTCTGGATTCGTGTCACAACCGTGTTCGGAGTCAATAGAATCTGGAAAAGTGTTTGCAGATTGTCAGGACCAAAGTCTCACCTACATCCCCCCCTCAAAGGCCTGGTCAAAAGCACCGAAGCATCTCCTTTTAGCCCGGAACCAGATCAAAGTTCTCCACGATGGAGCCTTTCTTGGATACGAGAGCTTAAAAAGTCTTGATCTTCAGCAGAACCTGATTTCTCATGTGGAAGAAGGAGCTTTCCAAGGCCTGACACAACTAACAACCCTCCTGTTGCAACACAACCGCCTGGAAACACTCAGTGAGGACGTCTTCATCCCCATGTCCAGTCTTCGCTATCTGCGTCTGCACGATAATCCCTGGAATTGTCTCTGTCCAATGGAAAGCCTCATCCGCATTCTTCAAGTGCCGAGCAACCGAAATCTAGGAAATCATGCCAGGTATGCAGTTACACAAATCTAATAGGTGTTGAAATCGTTCAACTCCTGATTAACCATCAGTGTGAAAACATCTGCTAGGTGTGCAAAACCTGTCCGGCTGAAAAACAGAAGGCTGAAGCAGGTGGATCCTGAGTTACTCTGTAAAGAATCAAACTCAACCAATGACCCAAATGGGGACTTTGCGGATGTAATCGGTCCTGCAGAGCCCAGTCCAATTCACAGCAAGCCAAATGCCATCACACTCTGCCATATGTACCTTATCCCAGAAATACAGATGGACTGCAGTAACAGAGGTAAGCTTCTTCTGCAGGGATGACAGAGTTTAGATGAATCATTATCATTTTGCATAATGAAATAATTAAAATGTCTCACAGATTTTTATGGAAAGATGTTGAACATGTTTGGATTTGCTTTGGTAACTTTGCTCATTTCTCAGCCTCTAAAGTTGGGGAAAAAAAGTCACATTTTGGCTGACGAGTCCGAATCAAAAAACATATTTGGCCAAAGACTGAACTAAATGAAATAATGTGTCCCCACTTAACGCTTTTACTGGAAGACGCCTAGGATTTTATGGAGTTGGCAGCTTGTGTCTCCACTCTGAAGCTTTATTTTGACAAATTTACACACATGAAAAAAAGCAACTATTAATTATAAGCAGATGCAAAACAACCAAATGTAACTCTTAGTGTGTACCCTCTTCTTTTACACCTCCAGGTTTAACAGAGGTGCCCTCGGGTATACCAGAGGACGTTGTTCAGATTGATTTGTCCCATAATTCAATTAGTCAACTGAAACCCAGAGATTTCCAAGGAGCCAAAAGCCTGAAATTCCTCAACCTCAGTAATAACAATATGCAGCACATTGATACAGGTGGGTGTCTTTATTTCCAAATGCCTGTGTAACATGATCACTGAATAAAACGGTCTGTGCAGTACTTTAATTAGATCATTTCCAGGATGTAAATCCTGCGTTTGAGTTTATATTTATGTGATAAATGAAAATGGCAACTTTTGCAGCTTCTGTTTCCATTTTAGAAATACCAGGCATGCTGCCATTTACGCGTGTACAGTTATGATCGGGACTCTTAAGAGGGCTGCAGATGTAATCATTTTACACAAGCGATTTTCACTTCATCTTCCCTTCAGACTCAGAACTCACCCTCTCTCGTTATTCCATTGCGATTGCACAACTGGATTTAAACATTTTCTCTTTGTTAATTCGAAGCAAAAGACTGAATGTAATTCTGTGACAAAGAAACAAATGAGTGCAGTGAACATACATGTTTACTTTCTCTCTTTAAGGTTCCTTTTCCGGGCTCTTGCACCTTTACGACCTGGACTTGTCACACAACAGTCTGCGTTTTGTTCAGTATGGGGTTCTTGAAGATCTGTACTTTCTGTCAAAGCTAAAACTCAAAGCAAATCCCTGGGTGTGCGACTATAGGTGGGTCATTTTGCTCAAACAAGACCTTCAGTAAAAAAAACAATGAGTAAAACCCTATTTTTTTCATTCCAGCATCCAATACATGGTGTACTGGCTACGTCTGCACCCCGGAGTGAGCCACTCTGGCCTGCTGTGTCACTCTCCTCCTGAATATACTGGTCAGAGTGTGGAGGAGTATGTTCATGCCTATAACAGGGGTTGTTCAGACAGACAGCACAGCATAACAGACCCGGACCAAACAGACCCTGAGCTTTGGGACACACTGATGGAAGCACAGGGGGAGGTGGAGGAGGAGCTGGAGCCGAGCCATTTGAGAGCACCACAAAAATATCAGATCATCAGGCTGTCATGAATCAAGAGAAAAAAAAGGTTCAACATGTGTCTTTACTGAGATAATTAGTTTACTCCTAAATAACCTCCTTTCAGTTTTGTAAAGCAGTCTGTATCAGATTGAGGAGAGACTTTCTAAAGGCTTTTTCTTTTTGTAAGTGAAGTGTCACCAAATTAAAAGTATTAGAAATAAAAATGTGACTTTTTCGTTACTTTACTATGAAAGGACATGGCTTACTGGGTTATGCATACCCATGAGCATCACAAACAATGAAATCAGGCCACACTCACTGATAAACTTTAGGCCGTGGCATTTTAAAGACGTGCAGCCACGCAGGTTGAGGCGGATCACAAACAGACGGTAGTTCTGCAGAATTTGCCTCATTGTGCCGTCTGTTATCCAGTCTTTCCCTGAAGAGAAGTTGATCTAACATGGAATAAAAACAGTTTAAGCTTTGCCTTTCAGCACTGCAATGAACTAAATGAACATGAGCTGCTTTCTTAGGACAGACCTGACTCCACAGAATGCCTGACTGGATGACAGATTTCCACATGCAACATACTTCAGCGCAGTTCAGCCTGTCTCTTAATCCTAAATACTGAAAAATCTGAGAGAAAAAACATAAAACATATTTTATAATGTGTAAAAATGTCAGGTAAAAATGATAAGACAGAAATGCAGAGATAAGCAGTAAAGCAAAAATCAGTTCTTTTTATGCTGACACCTAGATGAGGTAATCACAGCAGGGCCATATAAGCAGAAACGCTCGTACTTTGCCAGAAAATTGAATCCAAAAGAAACAGAAGTGGTAACTGAGTAAGTGCATGCAGCCAGAAATGCTTCATGCTTAAAGTTAAAAATCACATTATGTTAAAATACTTTAGCATTAACAATAAACCACAATGAGCTGCAACTTAGTTTAAATCAACAACCCTGACGGAGACAGGATTAATGTTTATGGTAGAGTCCACTTAAAGTCTTATGCAAGTATGACGTCATCACTTCCTCCTGAGACATGCAGCCCTAAAGCAACGACCTCACTGCAAGTAAATTAATCAGGTTAATTAATAATGAAGAACACATGAATGATGAGTGCTACAGCTATAGAGGATCTACCTTCAATAAAAGACTGCTGGGGAGCACCGAGAGTCCCTCACATCCCTCTCCGATCTGGTGATCTTGAATGCCAGTTTCATTAAAACTAATTTCTAATCTCTAAAAGATTCAATGGAAACAAGAACTAGTTGAAATTATAAGGTGAATCATTATTATCATTTTAATTTGAATTAAAAATGTCATACCTTAAAGTACTCTTTTGTCCTCTTTGACTCCTTTGCAACAATTTGCCATGCAGCTATGATGCGCTTGAGGCAGCCTTTGTTTACTAATGTCTGAAGCTTGTCAATGGCAGCTGAGTTGAAAATAAACTGATCATCAATGAGATTGGTTGATATATTAATAATTTTCTAGGTACAGATCTTTTCAAAAAGATAAATGGGTCATAAGTCATAACAAAAACATATATAAAGATAGCCTGATTAGATTTTGAATCATAAAAGCAAAATTAGGAAGACAAACAGGGACACAAGTCACAGGACTGGTAGTGTTCAGAGAGTAAGACAATTTGGACACATTTTTAACCACAGTGAAAGTTTTCTCAGGCTGTATCCATGACAGCTTGTTTAAGAAATCAAAAACCAAGAATATATTCACTCATAAATACTTATAACCTACCTGCCTCTTTCTCCTTGTGTAGTTCTACCCAGTTAAACCATTTAGTGAGTATACTGCGCTGGCATTTCAGCTCAAAGTGCTTCTTTGCCACGTCCATCTTCAGAGACAGCCTTATGGTGTCCCTCCTGCTCTGCATGACAAACCTCTTCCACTTCCTGTCACCCAACAGCAAACACAGCTCATTATTAATTCAGTGACCAGGTTAGCTGATAGAGACCTGCATTCATTCAATAAACCCAGAATTAATCAGGTCAGTAATATCCAATGGTCACATCTATTCAGTGTTGTTCCGATGCTTTGTTTATTATTTTCATTTCAACTGAAACAAGAGAGAAAATTCACAGAAGAGAGGGAATGAGGATAAGAGGCTAACGCTGGAGATAACTGATGGCTGTTCTAACAAAGGGCAGGTGAAAGGCGACCTGTGAAACAGAATATCTTCACTAACTTGCCTACTTGCTAGCAATGATCCAGAGAAAGTGGTTAAGACCCTGAACACAGATAAATACAAGACATGGAAATTTCCAAAAAAACAAAAGCAAATCCTAAAAGCAGCCGCTGGAATAAGCGCCGCACCTGCATTTAATTAGACAGATAATCACAGAGCAAGCTGCAGTTTTAATTCCTGCTATCAGTGCTGCAAGTGGACTATGTGGTTGAAACTCATTATCATGGCTCTTCCACCTGGGTACATAAAATTTATGCTGTTTATCATTTCTATTGATTAGTCATAGGTTATTTTTCATGTCTAATTTATCCAAACTTTGTGTTTATTAGTGTTTTTTGGCTTTGTGTGCTGTTGTGTGGCTGCATTTGTTTCGTTCCTCAAAAAGGTAAGTGTTTTATTGCTTCCTCTGATTTTTTTTTCTTTACAAAAGAGAAATAAATAACATGTGATATTTCTTTTATAGGTTACAATGCTGCTCATGGATACAAGAACCTGCAGACTTATAAGCAGTTTAATCGTAGACAATCTTTCAAGGACATTTATGACGATGGCAGAAAGGGAAGAAAAAACGTTTCACGTCTGACTGAACCTGCGTTCTATAAAAACAAGCATCATGTTGGTACTGTTGGGAGACAAGACGGGCTGCAAAGTCCACCAGACCTCGCACGTAAAGCAGACAAGTTTCCAGTGACTCGTGTTAACCAGGGTGACGGTAAAGTGTGGAGCCGATGGGATGCCAACAACCAGATCTCAGGTGAATGCCACTCTCTTCCAGCTGCTGCCGACTCCACTATAAATTTAATCTCTCCCAGTAAATATGGCAAGCAAGTGTTGAGTCATTCAGTTTTCTACCCTCAATATAATTTAGCAGCAAGACAACTTTTTTCAATTGATATATCTAGTGGACGTCTTCCTGCAATGAATGATGGCGTTTTTTTAAGCATCTCTAAAAATAAACGTATCCATCCAGGCCACAAAGAGCAACACCCAATACAATATCCTCTTGTCTCATCTGGTGAAGACTACTCCTTCAGTCGCCGTAAGGTCGCATACGCTGATGAGCATCTACACGGCCCAGCTCAGGATTTCAGCTACTTTTCAAAAAAGCCTAAGTATGCATCTTACAGGAAAGGCTCATCAGTAGGGAATCAAATGTCTTCTGATGGCTTCAAACACCGTAAAAGACTCCACAAAGAGCATCAAGCTTATGCCAGTTCTCAGCAAAAGACCCCACCTTCAGATTTACCAAGAAGTCAATTCTTCTTTGCAAATTCTGTGCCCAAACACAAGAAAAAGACTGCTGCAAGTGTTCAACATAAGCTTAAAAAACAACAGGTGCCAAATGATTATATGATGACCAATTTCAGAGACAGAGAGTCAACATGGAAGAGTATTGCTTCTCATGGAGATAAAAATCAACTGGGCTTTTTGTCTGCTGATGACCAGTTCCTTCTCCAACATGGTGGATTTGAAGACGCTGTGAGAGCAGGCCTTGTGAAGCCCACCAAACAACCAACAAATAATCATATATTTACAGACAACCTAAATAAAAAGTCCATGAACTTGGCCTTCTGGCCTTTTGAGCCAATAGTTGAATCCAAAGAGTCTAAATGTGTCATTTGGAAGAACACAAAAAGCACACCCCGAAAGAAATCCCAAAAGTTCCCACAGTCTGTAAATACATACATTCAGTCCAAAAACCGCTCTGCTAGAGCTACAGCATTTCTGCTGAGGGCCTGTTACACACCTTATCAGCGCAAAGGCAAGAATGGCAAACACCAATAGGACCTTTCTGTAAGACAACGTATCCAAAATACCACTTTCCACAATGCTGAAGGACAAGGGTTAAGGAAACGAATAACACTGAATGGTATGGACAATTTTCCAAATATTGTTTGTGAACATAACCGCTGCACTAAAACTGTTTTAAACTGCATTTTTTTCCTTTCAGTAGGATCTGTTTCCAGCACCACATGTGTTTCTGATGTTCTACGCTCTCCACTGGGATTAGTAAAAACCTGAAATATTTGATTAGTTTTTCTTTGTCTTATCACATGGGGAAAATCCAACTTTTTTTTATTTTTTAAACACATTTTGAACAGTCAAAAGCTGTTTTGTAGTTTGACTACAGTACTGCAGGCCTACCTGAAACATGAGGCTGTTAAATTCCTTCTGTAACAAAAGAGTGCCTTCTCAATCAGATGAATGGACTCCTAGAATATCATCAGTACCATCAGTACCAATCATTAAAATAAACCCATAACTACTTGGACACAGTTATTTTCCAGAAAAAGATAGGATTTATCTTAATTTTAGGTGCTGCTTTACCATACCATGCTGTCTCCTGGTTCAGTATAGCCGTAGTCCACAACCTCGTGTGTCAGAGATGCTTTTGCACGTTGTTGTTCTGCATCAGTAACAAACTTGTACCTCAAAGAAAAAAAAGACATCGGTTCACAAATTTGTGCGTTAAACTTATAGATTCAACTAGACAGTTTTTTTTTTCTTTTAAAGGGCTATTTGTCTACAATTTTGTGAACAAAGACCTCATGGCAACAACCGCTGCTGTGAAATCTCCACTCGAACATAATTGAAAAAGTCAGAGTTAATTTACATCGTTTTAACCGGTGAACATGTTTGGTGATGAACTGTTTAGGAAAACTGAAGCCTTGTTCCCTGAACTGGACTGCATTTGTCTCTACAGAGAATAAAGAAGACCTAAATAACTTACCAGTTCACCCCATGAAGATTTTCATGTCCCTGAAAGGCCATCAGAGTATTTTTCAGAAACTCTATTGGGTCATTGGGACATGACAGACATGAAGCATTCAACAAGGTCTGTTCAAAGAGGAAAAATAACATAGTAATTGCCAAAGTAATCTGAAGGTCAATACCAGGGGAGTTTAGGTCTCCCCCTCTTCTTTATCACATGAACAAAATGCATATTTCCGTTTTCTTACCTTGCATATCTGTGGCAGGTAGAGTTTGAATTCACACATTTCCAGAACTTTCTCTGTGTTTGCCATATTTAGTCTAAGGGCACCAATTTTTTTATTTTGTTTTTACACCCGATCCGTCACCTTTTAATGGCTTAAAAGATTTTGCATCGTTGCTAGGTAACGAGTCAATTAAATCCAAGCAAAGTTAATAGTTGGACAACTAAAGCGTTTAGCGGCGGTTTTAAATTGAGGTAGGTTATGACTATAACACTATGGTCTGCAGTACACCCGATAACAAATTATATCAAAATGCTTAAAGATTTTTCAGTAACAATGATTTTTAAAAAAAATTTAAGTAAGATTTAAACTATATATTAAATTAAACCGGATGCAGGTCACTCTGCGAACGTTTTGCCCGGCCACTTTAAGCTGTCCGAACAACGAAGTAGATCATTGTTGACAACTGTGGCTTGTTCGCAAAGTTCTTGAGCTTTATAATAATGCAAACGTATACCACTTTCTGGATGAGGTGTAAACGTTTTGCCAGTTCAAGCTAACTAAAGGGACGTGCTGGTTTACTGCTAAGTAAACGGATTTAACGAGGAAAAGGTTTTGGGGCATCAGTGCTAAACGCTAAGCTAGGAGAGATTAGCTAAACAAGACATGGGTGACGGTAGTGTTGTTCCAAGGCTCGGAAACATGAAAGCTTTACTTGGAATTGTTGCTGGAGCTGGGGCTTCTTATGGCTTATACAAACTAATCAGTTTTAAGAAAAACAAGAAAGGTGCTACAAATGAAACCCCGGGTTTCAAGAGCACCCAGCATGGTGATGTAAAGCTACAGCCTGGAAGCTTACTGGCCAAAGTATCCGGACTGGATGTGATCTGTTCTCGGCCAGGAGATGTTGCATCGGGTAAACTCAAAGTGTAACTATACACAAACGGCATATATACTGGTTTTATTTATTTGATCTTTCTAGAAAAGCTTTAATGCTATAGCTAATGATTTAGCTCTCTGCCAAACACATGTTGAATATAAAATCTTTAAGTATTAACATGCAGATATTTTGATAGCAGGGTGGGATCTTTCTTGCTGTGACCACTAAGTAATATCAAAAGTTTGACGGTTTGAATTGTGTTTAAAAGACATCATCCACCAGTCCCCCAACAATCTGGAGCCACAGCACTTGAAGATGCTGCTGTCATGTCTGCAGACAAGTGACAATCCATCTGACAGGTGTCGAATACTTCTCACCTTAGGAAATGCTGCTGCCTTTACTGTGAACCAGGTACACACGCTATATCACTGTAAACGTTGTGTATGTAATCTATTCTTTTAGAAATGGTCAAATATTTAGACACATTTAAAGGATAAATACATTTCAGCATTTTGTTTAGATGGAACAAGACTAAATGTGCATAACTTGGAATATAGACACAAATAAAAAAGCAACAAATTATGAAATTGATCTATATTTTTTATCTCTAGATGTTACCTGAATTCTGTTTAAAATTACAGCTGACCAGGAAGTTTATTAGAAAAAGAGATATACAGTAATGTATAATAAAATTGTAATATAAAAAATGTAAGGTAAAGAAATAAGTCCTGATTAAAGGACTGATGTAAGCAGTTGATTTCCATACCATTCACAATTAATAGCCGGTGAAGTACAACAAGATGCCAGAGATTAGGATTTGTGATAAGTAATACCTCTTGTGGCACATGGATGAAATACAACATTTTTAAGTATTTGTGTTGTACCTGAAGTCACTGAATCCAAGAATTTGCTTGTTTTTTAGACTCGTTTTGACCATCAACAGGCTCCATCCGTCCACATTTAGCTTTTAAAGGAATTTCTCTGGCCGTCTTTACCACTAGATGTCAGTCATTCTTACTGCACTTCAGTCTGTCAGTGAAGAAGTCTATTCATACAGAAGACTTAATTCACTGTGAAGAAATACATTTTGATAAAGCTGCTCTTTAATCACAAATCAAACTTCCCATCTGACGTTTTTAAATGATTCAGTTTAAAGTTACAATTTTATCAGTCTGATTAAAAAAAAATTATTCTAAATGATCTTCAAGTTCATTGTTTAACTTATCGCTTTGTCTTTGCACTATTTTTTAATTCACCTTCATTGATCCCCAGAATCTAATTCGGGAATTGGAAGGGATTCATATTGTCGCTGGTTTCCTTTCTGATCCTGCAGCAGAAGTTAGAGTCCAGACTCTGAATGCTTTAAATAATTTGTGTATGAACATTCAAAACCAGGAGCAAATAAAGGTGTGTGTGTCTTTAATCGTGATATTTTTAGAGCAATTATATATACTCTGTTTCTGTTCACCGTATTTGTTTAATTCCTTTTTTTTAAAAAAAACCTAAACAAATAAACCTGGTCTAATTCTGCAGGCTTATGTGCCACAAGTCCTGGAACTTATTGAAATGTCGCCGGTGAATTCGGACCTCCAGCTTGGTGCCCTGAGGCTGCTGACAAACCTTTCCGTCACAGACAAGCATCAATATTTGCTGAAGCAATCGGTGAAACTCTTACTGTCTCTGCTGGTTGTGAGCAATGAATCCTTGCAGGTTCGTATTTGTTACAGAATAAATATTTCCCATTTAAGAACAAATGATTGATCCTGAAACAAGAAATCACTGAAATGTTTTAATGAAAACTTAAGCAAGACTTTTTTGGAAAACTGTTCCTCTTTAGTTGGAGGCTAATCATGACCAGCAGGAAAAATTCACCATATTTGATTGACACCTAATGTCTTGCTTTTAGGTTCAGACGCTCAAAGTTCTTGTGAATATGTCGTCGAATCCCGATATGATTGATGAGATAGTTCAAGCTCAGGTAAAATCAACAGGAGGAAACCTTACTCTTTATGAAAAAATGTTTCGAATTCGTACCAAAAAACATGTTTTTCTGTATTTCTGCCTCAGGCACCAGCCTCTGTTGTGCTCCTTTTCGATGAACGAACGGTTCCTACAGTACTTCTGCGACTTCTCACCTTTGCTGGAAACTTAAAGGCTTGGAGACCTTCTGCTCAGGTGGCGGATGAACTAAGGCGAAAACAGGATTGCCTCTTCCGGGTCATGCTGGATGAAACCTCTCAGCTCCACAGCAAACTCATCCAGCTGCTTTCACACCCTGACAGGGAGATTCAGGCCCAAGTTGCTCGCATCTTGACTTAAACTTCCCTCTCTTTGCTCATGTTTCAAATGCTGATTTAGCTTCCATCAGAGTCCCAGTTACTATTTGATATGTGGACACCAGTCTTATATGAGCCCAGCAATGAGGATGCTCAGACACATCTTCTACCCCCACAGTGCTTCATCAGTCAACCTAAATGATCCGTTCTATTTCACCAGCCACTGGTTTCTAGCATCTTAGACCACAATGTGTGGCCAGAAAACAGGTGAAATCCTTCATTCAGAAGAGAGACAAAAGATTTCAGAGCTAGTTTTAAAACTAGCCTATAGCTTCCTTCAAATCTCCACAGTGCCCTCTCTTCTGAGATGTTTTCCAGGTGAATCTTCTGAATCTAACCCCACTGCCAAAAATTTCTTTGAAAGAATGCTCCAGTATGACCCAGTATGCATCATACTGGATTCCAGCCCTTCTGGGTTTCAGTCAGGTAGCTGGAAGTGTGTATTTATTTTTTCTCTCTGGTATGAATGGATATACTACAGCTCCAGTCCTCATTTGGGCATCAGCATGTTGGATTTTACAGGTTTTTTTTCAAGATAAATCTAAACCTTGATCAGTATTTATTATTTAAGCAGCATTGTGACTTTGAGTGAACTATAAAGCCAAACATATTATATTTAAAACCTTGTTTCTCAGATGTTTTGCATCACTTTATGGTAAAAACTTTATTAAAAAAAAAAGCCTGTTTTACACTTTATGCTACTGGTCCCCTGCTCACTGGTCCAGATTGCAGAAAACTATAATAATTTTTGACTTGTTTGGGCTTTAAATGGTTAAAAAAAAACTTGTTTGCTGCTCATTCTGTGACCCTGTGAGTGTGAGGTCCTGAGACACCTGGTGAATTGATTTGTGTGGGCCAACTGCGTAATGTTAGGGGTGAACTTGCCTGAAAGGATCCATTAATGATGTATGCTCATGCACCGAATGCTTCAGCTCATCAGCAGGCTCCTGCAAAGCCTCCTGGGAGAAGCTGGAGGAAGTTGCAAAGGAAAAGGATGGCTGGGCCGCCATGATTGTTACACAACTACTGCAAATATTCAAGCACTGGTGCAGCTTGAAAACTATGTGGAACTGATAAGCTTCATAATTATGTTAGCCTATATTGTTGTATTTAATGTTTATCTATGAAAGGATTTGTGTTTGCAGCAGTGATGAATGTGAAACTAGCTTCGTCGCCATATTCAGCTATGCAATAATAAGCTGGCATAATAAGACGGAGCCACATGTGTTGGACTGGAGCTGTGGATTCCTGTGCTGCCTTGGTCAGTATTTACAGAGGAGGTATTTGGTGGATGTGCGCGATAAACAGGATGATAAATGTAGGATTTTCTTTCATGGGTCTGTTCAGGTGGTCAGAAATGCTGCAATTTGTCTATGACGCCTGTTTTATTAAACCCACTTCTAAAGATTTCTCAGGTGATGATAGTTTACCAGAATACAATACGGCAGGATGCTGGTTGTTTTGTGACCTAGTTTGTCTTATTTATTGAAAGAGGTAGCCAAACCTTTTCTTTTAAAATAAATGTTTGTTGAATTGTTCAATAAATAACCACTGAGATACATTATTCCCTATTTTCCTCTGCTCATTTTAAATATTTATTCAAGACTTTATACTGACATAAAAAGACTAAATCCTTTTTTTGTGGAGTCATTTGCACATAAGTAGAAATAAAAACATTTAAAACACATGTTGCCTGTGTTTTTTTATACTTGTTTTTCACTTCAGAAAATATGATTTATTCTTTTATTATCAGAATCTGCCACATTTAACTACCTGTGGCCTCAAAACTGCCCAGGTATACCAAAAAGAAACACTACTATAAAATGTATATCTTGTTTAGGTAATTAAAGGACGTCTCCTTGTTCCTATAAGATGAATTAAACATTTTAAACCCACCAAAACTTAGCAGACATGTACGCATATCTCCATTAATACATGATGGATATAAATGTATAGCCTTTAAACTAACATATTCATCCAGTCTCAGACATTATTTTATAGCATGGTGGCAACATGGTAACTGATTCAGTGGTTTTAATATGTAGGAAATGCACAAACCTGAGCAAAAAGTCACATTCTGGCTCATATTTTTATTGGGTTAAAGACTAAATTATAAACTAGATGAGTAAATTCATATGAGTCTATAATGATTTTTACTTTAGTGTTAGAATATACATCAATAGTAAAAAATCCTTAAAATGCAAAACCACTTCAAGCTGTTACTGCAACCTCAAAATAGTATAGCAATAGTCTCCCAAAGCATTTTTACAAGTAATCATTGAGAGTAAATCATTTATATAAAAGCATTGGCTGTGTTTTAAGATGATTACATTATTAAACAGCTACAAGGTTTCAAATATCGCCCCACCGTCTTGTCCTATGGTCACTTCTGGTTCCTAAAGCACTAAAATGTCATTGGCTAAATGCCAAATCCCAGGCTTCAGTGCAGCTGTTCATAAGTCCATAAATCAGGATGGCTACACTCCTTAAATAGAGTTGCTGAATAAATCTCTGCCATGTTTTTCTGTTTGTCCCCCTAATTTAAGGTCAGCACCCAGAAAAAAGAATTAAATTCTCTTCAGAGTGTAAAAATCAGCAGCTCATGGCAGCATGAATATGAAGCACACACACACACACACACACACACACACACACACACACACACACACACACACACACACAAAATAACATCCATCCATAAGAAGAAAATATAGATTGTCGCAATTTTAGATAAAAAAGGTAAATCAACCAAAAGCCTCAGATCAATAAATCACAGTATCATCAAAGCCACTTAAAAAACAACACGTTATTAAATTTTCTCCTTAAGATTGAGACAATTTTGTAGCTGAATCTGTGTGTGTGTGTGTGTGTTAAAACTTATATAATATTTTAATGAAATAATCTAGAATAGATTAAATGAAATTTTGTCTGAAGACAAACATTTTCTGCACTTTTTGGGGATCAAAATCTGAGAGAGATCAAATTTCCTGTCAGAAGTTGTTTACATTTAGGTAGATTTTGGTGAAGCAGCTTGTGATGAATCTAAACGTATCTACATCTCAAAGCTCTGAAATGTGATGCTACACCATCCTGACGTGATGATGTGGGACATGGTCCATGAATTGTCATGAAAAGTGGGATTATAAATCCTTATCTGAAATTCAATGCCTTCCATCTGCATTTAAAACATCATAACTCAGTTTTGTTTTTATGTTATGATGAGGTTTTTGTGCAACATTCATCATAAAGAATATTGTTTGTATGGGGTTTTAAAGGTCTATAGTTCATAAGAATTTCCAATGAAACCCCAAAAAAATGCAATTTAAACTTTGGAAAATAGTTTTTCAAATCAAACTTTACATTCAGGAGATTAACAAATATAAACATAAATGAGCTTTTTCTCGATTAGGGCAAGAATATTAAATATTTTATACAAATATTTAGCTCATTTGACTTATTCTGTTCCTTTAATAATTTTTTTCTTGACCATGAGATTTGACTCTAAGTTAAAGAAATATTTTTCTTACATTTTTCATTTTTAAAAAATGTCTTCTTTTTTTTATTTGCTAAATCAGTTTAATTCTTTTGATTTTTTTTTTATTTTATTTGCGTAAAAATTACACAAACAAAAAATAAAGGTGATGTTTCTTCCTTATTATTATAAGGGAAGAAAAAAAATATGCATATTAAACTTGATTATTTTGACGTAGATTGTCAATAAAAATCATCACAATCCTTTTGAAATGAGTGCAGATTAGCTATGACGATGCTTCCTCAGTTCTTTGTCTCCCTCCCTCTCTCCTCCCACCCTCCTCCTCCTCCCAGCGAACCAACTGGACGACCATCGTTGGATCCTCCGGACTCCATCACAGTCACAGCGAGCGGAGGAGGCGCACGAACACGACCCAACACACCGAGCAGGACGCGGACACATTCCGGGTTATGAGCCACACCGTAATGAACACGCGCATTTTTAAGCAGCAGTAGGCCAAACGGAGCTCTAACGCCAGGATGAGCGGGACAGCAGCGGCCGCGGGCGCATCGGCTTCCTGCCGCTTCGCCCACTATTTTGCTGTGTGTGGGGTGGACACGGAGACGGGCCTGGAGCCGGACGATGGAGCAGGTAAACGTATAAAATAATGCTTAAAAGCGAACAACAGAGATTGTGTTTGTGATGTCAGACATTTAGATCCGTTTGTGCTGGAATGACTGAAAAAATGTTATTTCCTTTCCTCTGTCAGAGCTGTTGACAACACTGTCGCTTAATGGGTGCCCTAGATTTTCCCTGGAATATATCCCATCAATTATATCATCCAATTTGCTGATCTTCGTGTATTTTATCAGAGAGGGAATTTAATAGATGCCACCCATCTATTTTCTTATCTAATTCAGGTGGTAGGAGTCAATCCCAGCAGCCATTCTGGTGAGAGGGGGCACCCTGGACAGGTCGCCTGTCCATTGCATCTCCAATTAAAAGTGCACGACATGAAGGACGGATTTAAATTTCAGTGTATCAGAAGAAATTTATTTAGAAAATGACTGTGTTTCCTCAAAAAGCAAAAACAAAACAATAATAATAAAAAAAAACATTTCTCTGTTTGTCACATTTTCAAGATACTAATGTCATTCAGTCGATTAAAATCTTCACTGGGTTTCTGCAAACGGCATCCCACTGAAGCTGCAACACAGCTGGAGTATCAAGGTTATGTGTGTGGATGAGCTCCTAGAATCACAAAGCACTGGTTAATCCGTGTTATGGCTTCTTGATCAGCAAACAAGGATTTTTCCTTTATTTGAAATGAATCTTTCCTGTCTTAAGACCAGGAAGGTGAAAGAAGTGGTTAGAGAGTGAAATGGTAAAAAGTGATATCAGGTGTCACTTCTCTTCTTAGCTGTTGATACTTAAATAGGGACACATTCACCCAGGAGGCTGTGTGCGCCTCCTGCACGTGTCCTGTTTGTGTGTGCGGCAAGCTCTGTTAGGAAACGGAATCAGACTAGTGTGCTGAAATACCCCGAACGTCACTTCCAAGTTTGAGTTCTGGAGCAGCAGACAATAGTCACACCCTGTTTTCTGCATTTAGAGCAGCTCCACCGGGACAGGAAACCAAACTAAACTGCTTTGCTTTTAATTTAACACCAAGAAACATAAGAAAACGGAATATTCAGGTGGAGATGTGGATGCGTTGCTTTTGTTTTACCCAATCAGCTGGTTGATAGCTGCCCCCCCTGCAGCGGGAGACCAAACGAGTGGCTTGTATGTCTCAGTTTCACCAATCTGATTATGTAACAGCGGGTCATTTTGGGCACACTGCGACAGTGGGCTCTACGTTTTTCATTGGATTTCTGCTTCTATGTGAATGATTTTATCTTTGTGGATACTTTTTTTAAAATCACAAACAATACAGCCAGGGCTTAATAATCTGTGCACTGACCTTGCACAGGCTCAGATGAGGTTACACGGTGTCTCTTTTGGTGTTTGCGTGTAATTAGTGAATGCCCACCAAGAGACAATCTGCTCTTGTTGGCTTCTCAATAGATGCCACTGTGTTTTCTGCAGCCTAATCAAATTTCACGTGACACTGCCTGCTGGGATGCTGAATAGCCCAGGCTTCGGTCCCGATGGCAGTCACAGGGGGATGACATCAGTGCAGGGTGAGAACTCTCTGACCGAACAGAGCTGCTTTATAAGAGCTGACTGCAGAGGGATGCATACACTTACCAATAATAGATGTGCTGCTTGTTCACTGTATTGTGAGGGACTTCTTCTATTCCAGGCTAGTTGACACTGTATCTGAGATTAAACTAGTCCTATAATCCACCTTCAGTGATCGAACTAATGTGATTCTGTTATGAAGTTGCCATCTGCCAGTGCCAGGTGACTTCCTGTCCCTGTTCAGCTGATGAATATGAGTGATGTTTATTATTGTGTGCTTGTTTTAGGGAAAGAAGATGGATAAAGACCAGTGATGGTGAAAGCTGGGAAGCCATTAAGCAGATAAAACCTTGTATAATAGGTAGAATGTGTTAACATGGCTGCAGTAGGGGGCATGATAATTACAGCTGAACAGAAATAAGACCTTAAACGTTCATTTAAACATTAAAACAAAACTCCTTCTTCCTCTGTCTGCTCTGTTGAGCCGTACGGACATTAGAAGTGTGTTTTTTTTTTGTGCCAGCTATTTGGTGGGTACTGGTGTCAGGAGCAGAGTGGCTTTTTATCGTGTCAGCTGATGAAACCAAGGCTGACGCAATTGATGTCAAGCACTCGCGCATCGTCTTCGAGACAGCAGTGGAAATGGATGTCATGGCAACTCTGCTTGATTTTTTGTTGCCTCTCAGCCAGAGCCAGCTCTGATTTGTACCCTTAGCTAAGAGCATTGACTCCCCCTCTGATCGCTTGCTCCCACCTACAGTCTGACACCAAGCGATGCTTCTCGCTCGCTGCAGTTTCCTGTCTCAGGGTGCTGTGCGTCATCCGGTAGGCAGGTGAGGTGAATGTTCCTGAAAGCTGAATGAATGCGTCACTGCTGGCAGCTGATGGAGATGGTTCTTCGCTTGCCATTTGTTGCTGATTTGGTTTCCCTGATGTAGTGATTGTTTGTGATTGTGGTTAGAGAAATGGGAAATAAAAGACGAGCCCCGTTTTGAAGCATGGATAAATGAATAAAGCACCTCACCTGCTGCTTTCAGTTGATTTAGCTCTTTATGATCACATTTTGTTTCTTTTTATCACACAAACATAGTTTTATAACCTTGTTTTTTGATATGTGTGGTGCAAAACATGTAAATAATAAGTTTTCCTGCATGCTCTGTTTCATTCGGTGCTGCAAATGTGTAGTTTTCTGCTGCGGCGTGTGAGGGATGAGCAGTGTTGCACTGCTTCCTCAGTCTGTTCTTAGTGTAATGGGTTGAGTTACATAACATTTCTGAGGGTTTCTTTCCTCTTAGCCGCTGAATTGTCCTTGATGTTTTTTTTTTCATGTCCTGCTGATGTCATATCCTGTCCTCGGTTGTGCCTCATCATAAATTCTGACTCGGCTCTAATCGAGGTCAAATCAAATCTCTGCCTACTGATACAAAAAAAAA
This sequence comes from Kiunga ballochi, assembly GCA_037177335.1. Lineage (NCBI taxonomy): Eukaryota > Metazoa > Chordata > Actinopteri > Atheriniformes > Pseudomugilidae > Kiunga > Kiunga ballochi. Next base: position 21,084,802 of record JBAMIG010000010.1, read on the forward strand.
AACAACACAACCCTGCATCTCACTTTACTCGTGTTGGACGTTTCAGGTGAGAGCTTTGAGCAGAGTCCCATTCGCCGGTCTTTCAAGTCAAAGGTGCTGGCCCACTACCCCAAGAACACAGACAGGAACCCCTTCAACAGAGATGCTGTTAACATGGTGAGATGACTTTGAGGAGTTGTTTTTCATTTTGTGTCACAATAATGGAATCTTAATTTAAATAGAAAACCAGAGGTGTACTGTCCAGGTGCCAGAAAGGAGAAGTTCTGCCATGTTTTTGGGTCCTTTACATTTAGAATAAGTGTGTTGACGAACAGGCTTGTTGAAGATGAACAGTGCTCATTTAGCACCCAGAATGTACCCCACTTAAAAAGCACTGTGGGAACTTTAAATAGCATAAAATAACCTTAATATTTCCAAATAATCTGAATATTCACTCATATTTTTTTGAACTGAAACTCAGGAATATTAATCTTCTCTGAAGAAATCCTCTTCTGACATTTTATCTGTATGTTTCATTATAAAATCCCCTTGAATTTAGCATTTCTTTTTAGTATCATCCCATTTTTTTGTTGCTCATTGTTATCTTCCATTGAATGTGTGTCAGGAGCTGCTGTCTTTTTCTTTTTAATGCATAAATATGCAACGTGTTTATTGTTCACTGGAGGAAAATCAGGTTGGGATATAGAAAACCTCAACCTAAGAGAGAATCAAATGGGATTATATTAATGTTAAAGACCTACTACTCCACACTGTGGTATTTTGTATCATTAAAAATACATTTTTTTGTTTTCAACTTAAATTTTGAATGTTTTTTTTTTAAACATTGTTTTGTGTATTTATATGACTAAAAAGCTTCCATTTTGGTGCTAATACAGTCTCAGTAAATCAGTTTCCCCGCCCCGAAAGGCTTTTATTTTGCCTAAACTGCTTCCTGTTCTTGTTGATTTCAGCTCTGCATGCCCAGAGGTCTGTCCTTCCGCACCCAAGCGGACAGACTTGATCCTCAGTTTCACTCCTTCACACTCGCTTCTGATGACGGAGCGCGTTCCTACGGCTTTGTCCACACCTTCTACGAGGAGGTGACAAGTCCTCAAATTATCACTGCCATGCAGACACTTTTTCAGATGCACCACGTAGAGCACCACTCCTCTTCAACAGCATCCTCCCCCTCTTCCTCATCGTCATCGGCCTCCTCGCCCTCCACATCCAGCATGGACTCTCTTGCGAGCAGCTTGGAGGAGTCCGATGTGGAGTCTCTGGCTGGGGTTTCTGGATGCCTCGGCTGCGTAGGCTCATTCGATCCAGCACGCGACACCTTGTATGCATCCAAAGCCCTCTGCCTCGTCACGCCGCTTCCTTTTCTTCAAGCTTCGCGGCAGTTTCTAGCTCAGCTGCACCAGGCTGTTTCATCGCAGACTGCCCCACCTCTCCCTCTGGAGAGCTACATCCATAACATCCTGTACGAGGTGCCCTTGCCTCCACCTGGACGCTCGCTGAAGTTTCATGGAGTGCATGCTCCCATCCTATGCCAGAGACCCGGACCAGCAGAACTTCCACTGGCTGACTATCCTCTTGGAGAGGCATTCTCTTTGCTGGGTGTTGATAATATGGTGAAGCTACTTACCTGTGCACTTCTGGAGACACAAGTTCTGCTCTACTCCCAGGGTAGGCACATCTTTAAGTAGTAATATTACTTTAATTATTAATAAGGTTTGCAAAAATAAGAGTTTGTATTACTGATTTACTTATTTCACCATCTGATATCTGCTAAGGCGTGTCATTCTTGCAACAGCTGTGTTGTAGGGGAAGCTCTTGAAGCTAAAACAGCATTTCAGATATAATATGACAAGAACTAATGCAGCATTCATTTTGTGCTGAAGAGTTTTTTTCTTTTTTTTACATGAAGCACAAAACCCTGATCTACCAACATCCCCCAAAAATCTGACATCATAAATGAGTTTGATATGAGCTCTTCGAGGTTTCAATGCCGAAACGTTTAGCTTTTTCTGCATCTGCTATTTAAGGGATTGTTCAGTGAGCGTTTCTAATTGCAGCATAGTCAGGATGCATACCTGAAGGATATTTACAGACATTTTTCTGTTTTTTTCCAATGCTAAGGCGTATAAAAATAGAAAATCAGCTGTTAAGTGAGTAAAATAAATTAAAAGTGCACATGTTTTATTGTAAATGTATTTAAAAAGGTAAACTGACAGAGAAGACAGGTTGGCTAACATGCTGCTTTGAATAATTACAGTAAAAAATTTGATCCTCTCTGAGTACTTTAAGTTGATCAAATCCAACTAATGTCTCAACTTTTTTTAAAAAAATCTCTTCAGACTACCAGCGTTTGATGACGGTGGCAGAGGGCATCACCACTCTGCTATTCCCATTTCAGTGGCAGCACATCTACCTGCCCATCATTTCTACGCCACTGCATCACCTTCTGGATGCTCCCGTGCCTTTCCTGATGGGTATCCAGCGCAGAGAAGGAGCTCAACGTTCCTCACTACATCTTCCACATGAGGTGCATAACTGACAGTGTGCTGATGCAGGAATGCGTTTTTAATTCCTTTATATTTTGCTATTTTACGGCAGATTAGAATCAGAGTATGCAGACATTTCACTATCAATCATTTAACGGGATTAGATATGATGTTGAGGCATTCTTGCAGTCGTTTGCAGATCATTTTTCACTATGCATCTCTTATTGCCTCAGGCCGAAAAAAATTAAATATAAATTTTTATATAATATATTTATATTTATATTTATATTTCCACAGAGCTGGCTCTACTTAAGTTCTAATCCTGCATCCAATAGGACTTTATGTTACATGAATATCCCAGTGAAGTCTCTTTGAAGTCAGTCTGCCCCAGAAAAGAGGCAGTTTAAGATTTTGCTTCAGGAGGATGAAAGCAAAAATGCATGACAATGGGGTCTACTGAATAATTCATGAGAATTAGATTGTGCTGTGCAGTTTACAGAAAGCAGGTCATATTATAATTATGCACAATTTTGTGTGAAGTTAATGAGATTTGTAATAGTGTTGAAATAAATTTCTCGTGTATTATGTGAACTGAAAACATGCCCTCGTTAAATATTACTGCTTTATTGTTCTGTCTTCTTTATTTACTCAATTTGGTCTGAAATCCAGTAGGTTTTCCATGTAATCCTGCTTCAGCACACCTGAATCAAACAGCTTGTCAGGTTTTTGATAAAGACACCAATTTGAGTCAGCTGAACAGCAGGGAAACATTAAATACCTGCTGGATCGCAGCCCTCACAGGACTAAAGTTGAGTAGCCCATGTCTAAAGTAATGATGAAAAATGAAACCTGGGAAGATGTTGATGCATCGAGTCTGTTTCTGCTACTGTCTGTCTTCCAGCACAGCACAGCTCAAACCATCTGACCGAGGTCATGTTGGAGGGTGAAGGCTGCTGCTTACGGAGGCAGTTTTATTTTACATCAGTGCACATCTTTCTTACAGAGATCTTTCTGTAGTTTGTTGCTCAGCAGGTTTATACAGTTTTGCACAGGTTTCTTATTGTTAGAGGCTGAGGCTGCAGGTTTCTCCTGTTACAGTGATAATCATTATCCCACACATGCTAAAATCCTGAGAGTGCTAATTATGGGGAAATGTCTCCGTCTTACAGTTTAGATTAACTCCAAAGCTTAGCAGCTTTATCTTCATGAGATTAATTTGGCTGGTTAAACCTTTTAATGATTATCTGACACAGGAGACAATTGAAAAGCATTTTATTTATTTATTTATTTCCCCTTTTCTTTTGTCTAAAGGCAAATCTGTGTTTTGTGGACATTGATAACCACTGCGTTGAAGCCCCAGAGGACCTTCCCCCGTTTCCAGATCAGATGGAGCTAATCCAGGAGCTGAGTGAGGTGCTCTTGCATTTTGGACTTGCACCACAGGGAGGAGTGAGCACCAAGCCCTCCACCAGCATCACCACCACTACCACCTCACCCCCTCACCTGAGCACCCTGGTGCTGGAGGACCTGATGGAGGACAGGAGGAATGGGAACCTTGGCGGCGAGGAGCTGGCAGTGCTGGAGAGGCTTCAAGCTTTGGCACAGAGATGTGGAGGAGGAAAAATATCAGAGGGAGGGGAGATGCTGGGACACGCGTTTGAAGAGGAGGAGGGAGAGCTGAAGGCTGCCAAATTAAATATTCAGCTAAGGGAGGTGTTTGCTGTTCGATTTGCTGCCATGTTTGGCAGGTATGAGGAGTTCACCATCCACAGCGCTCTGGATTTGGACTCTTGGCTGAGCAACCGAGAAGGAACCATCAACTTTGACAAGGTACGTGAACACATGACTGAATGCATCTAATAAAACGACCCATTTATGTTAAAAAGCTTAGTGTTGGATGATCGTATCGACTTATCGTTTCAGGGTTCCTTCCTCTCGGTTCAGCCGGCAGCTCACTTGCACTTCTTGTCCCGGTTCCTGGAGACCTCCATGTTTTCTTCTTTCGTGGATAGGAAAATAATATCTCGCTGGGCAGACAGGGAACCACTGCAGCAGCTGTTTGACAGCCGTTTGGAGCGAGAGCGACTATATGACACGGGGGATGAGGAGTCCCACAACCGTCCCTACAGGAAATGCACCACGCTCTTTGAATCAGGTACCCAGAGTGATGAAAAGTGATGGTTTTGGTAATGTTCTGTGGCATATATGTGGCTTTTCCTGTGACTGGTGGACTGAAGCTGCAGAGGGAATATGGAAATCTGTCGACATTAGGATTTTGCTTAAACTCGTACACCCTTAAACTTTTAATTGTGGTTGAATAATTTATGAAACTGAATGTTAAACAAAAGAATAACGGCTGCAAAACAAAGGGGAAGGTGGGAATTTGTTACTATGGGAAATATGGACAGATTTAGGGAATTAGAGAGGGATGAGCTGAAGGATTTGCTGGGGTTTGAGCATTATCTAAGCAGGAAAAAGAGCTTTTTAACCAATAGGAGCTGTACCAAACCTGCTTTGAAGTTGTGCCAAATGGTCATTGTTCATGTCTGTGGCATTCAGTATGACACGCAGCATCCCTGTGAGAGTGCTTTCTTTAGTATCCCTTTATCTGCAGCGGTCTTACTGGAAGCATGGTGTTTGTACTTGTTTCTACAGCTCAGACCATTGAGCGCAGGGTGTTGAAGACTGACCACACAGCCATACACCCCCATCTGCTGGACATGAGGATCGGCCAGGGTCGTCACCATCCAGGATACTTCCCACAGCTGCAGGCGGATGTGCTTGCACAGGCGCAGAACACCAACAAGTGAGGCTTTTTTTATGCTGTTACACAGAATATCAGCTCGTGTTTACAGCTTGGGTAATAAGCTGGTCAGACATTACACTGTATCACAAGAACATAATGAAACTTTATTTATTTTTTTTAACTCATTCATGACAGTATTATTACTTGTAATTGTGGGACCCAGGAGTACATATTATATCTTCATATCTCATTAAGATTTAATGCAGCTTTTACACTTCTGTAAGAATCTTCATATGAGACTGTTTTGCAGTGATGATGACACCAGAAGTTAGTCATGTACACCTTATTTCACATATTAATTTAGGATATTAGAATATAAGAAGAATGTCTACTATGACTGTTTATGTTGTGGATAAGCTTGCCCTTTTAATATTTTTTTTATCATATAAATGCAGGATTTGACTCTGATGATGGTTAAAGTGGAGTACATTTTTACTATTTCCTCATTTACTTATTTCTTTAAATTATACTTTCTGTTGTCTCAGTGGGAAACAAATATTCCTAAAGTTTAGTAAAGTGAGCTCATACTGAGAAACATTTTAGCACAAGTGAACTATTCTTCAGGGACCCAGTGGCTCTTTCTTCATCTCACATTACATGCTTCTTTATTCCCTTTAAAAATGAACTTTTATTACTTTGAAGTTTTCTGTGCTTTTTGTTTAAGAAGCTGATGCTTTTATTCAAGGCATTTTTGCATTTCTCTTATTTTTGTTCTTCTCATCCACAAATGCAACATAAAACAAATACTTTCACAATGTGTTCATACATATCCAGGTATGAATGTGAGTTTAGGTGGTAAAAATATTACTAGAACAGAAAGAAATGTGCACACAGGTTACTTATTCTACACATAAAGTAATAAAATACACATTAAGAAAATGCACTTTAAATGGTGAATTTAATTTTGCCTTCATAGGTGGTCGGGTCGTGTCACAGCATCACGCAGGTCTGAATCCAAGAGGGCAACAGCTGATCATGTAGGAGTGGACAACGAACCCAGACAGGTACCTCATGTTCAGAGATGCACACGCTCCTGCTTCAGAGCACCTAACTCTAATGTACGCCCTATTTTTACGTGACAGAAACACACATTTACGAGGAGGGCCCTCCATCAGTCTAAACTGCTTGACCCTTCTCCTCAAGCCATCACTGAGACTCACAGGGAGTTTGTGGATGGGCTGCTGAGCGAGTGTCGTCTAAAGGTGAGCTGTCTTGTTCTGTGCGTGAGGGAAACAGCTGATCGTTGTAAAATCCCTGTTAAAAGCTAACTCATTTCTCTCTGGCTTTTTAGACCAAGCGGATGTTAATGGAAAGGATGGGGAAGGAGTGTGTGGAACTGGGTCAGGGAGAAGCCAGCCTCACAGGCCTGCAGGAAAACACACTTATCTATGGTCTGTGTGATCTGCTGGAGAGAACCTGGGGTCACGGGCTGCAGATTAAACAGGTCACACATGTAATTTGACATAATTAATCAATGTGTACATGGAGACGTGTGTCTAATTGCACGTGAACTACTCGAATACACGACTGTACAGATACATTGATGTTAACTGATGTGTTTATTCTTAACAGGGAAAGTCTGCTCTTTGGTCCCATCTGCTTCACTACCAGGCTGCCCAGGGGAAGATGGAGGCACCAGCTGAGTCTCCAGGTCTGAGCACAACACCACTGTTTTAATTTATTTATTTATTTATTTAGTGCAGTGCCAGATAATAATCTGTATTATACTCGTATAACCTGTTTAGGTCCTAACTGCTCTGATCAGAGGATGCTTGATGATGGCGCTTTGTTCCCAAAAGGGTCGTTATTACAGGATGTGAGGTAAAAAGAGCAAAAGTTCTTACGCTGTATCTGCGTGGGGAAAGTTTTGTGTGTTTCATACCTGTGTTATGTTCCTCCAGGTTTATCCAGACCATGAGTGGCACTCTGTCTGAGGTGTGTCAGACCAGAGCTTGGATTCATCTGGCTCTGGAGAGAAAAATGCTGTCCCAACATCTCAAAGAGCTGCTGACAAACCAGGAGCTGCTCAGGCATGAGACCAGTACAAATACTGCTAATTTAAATGTATTCGCATGTGTCTCATTTAACAGTTGTTCTCCTCTAACAGGCAGCTGTACAAGCAGCATGCATTCCTGCTCTGTGAGGAAGAAAGGGAGCAGTTTTTGTTCCATCTGCTTTCTCTCAACACTGTGGACTACCTCTGCTTTACACGGGTCTTCACCTCCATCTGTAAGTCCTGTAAACCTTAACAGCACAATGGCAGAATTTACTGTCTTTTTGTTGGTTTCAAGGACACTGAAAGAAGGTTTTATAACACTCATCCCCACCCAGCTAGCCTTTTTTCCATCCAACATCCTTTAGAGTCAGACACACGCATTAAACTTGCTGTAAAAATGCTCCTCTCAACACTCCCGCCTCACTGCTGCATAAAGAGTTTTAAGAGTGAAGAAAAATGCGTGAGTATAATTTGATTGTCGGTCTCGCATGTCTTCTCAGGCATACCGTACCGTGTTGTCATAATACCCATGAAGAAGCTGAGCATCGCTATGGCAACAGTTAACCCTTGGGTGTGTGTATCAGGAGAACTGGGTGATTCAGGAGTCAGACAGATCCCAAAGAATACACAAGAAATCTTCTTCCAGGTTTGTACGGATCTCGTATAAAATATGATTACTGTGGTTTGAAATGAAGCCTCTGATACAGTAATTATACAGTCTAGGGACTGTGAATCATTGTGGCACTCCTTTTGGTGATTTTCAGTCCATCTCATGCAATGAACTTTGGAAGGATTTTGATCAAGTCTTAGAAAGCATCAGCAGTAATGGCAAAACTTGATCGTTCCTTTTGAGACAGTGTTTTCCTTTTTTTTATGGTCTGATGGTTGTAGAACTGACTCTAACTTCCTCAGCCAGCTAAATGAGCCCTCTGATGCTGCCTGCAAAACATCATAGCACTCTCACACAAAGGTGATTACTGTCATACTGTAGGTTTTAATGTTAATGCATCTGAGTCAAGAAGCAAATAATGTTTTCCTTATATTCATTAGTTTATGCTTTTTGCTGCACAGAAAACAGTAGTGCACCACTTCATAGTTTGTTGAATTTTTCCCAAGGTCCTTTGGAGGTGCACTGGGTCATATATTTGCTTTATAGCAAGATTAAAGCAATTGTTTTTTTTCTCTTTTCAAATATGTTCCAGTTTTATCTCATTTAGGATTTAAGAGTCACGATTTTCTTAAAGATTTTTAGGTCACTTGTTCTTTTCTAGTAATAGTTTTAATAAAGCCATACTCTTAAAGCTAAATACAGCCTAGAACCCTTAAAGGGAGTTAAAGTAAAACATCTTAAAGGTACCTAGACATCACTTGATGGCACTTTTCTTTCTCTAAGTTGTAAGAAACAACATTTAACTTCTGATCATCCTCTGAATTCTCCACAGAAACTAACTTTTGCCTGCTTTGCTATGAGTCCACATCTAACTGGTTTGCATTTCATTTCAGTGCAAGAATCTGGGCAGGTTGAGCACGCTGCAGCTGGGAGTGCAGGAGAACTCGGGCCTGCTGGCAAAGTGTCTTATTGATTGCGTGATGGTGTACAATGAGGTCACAGGACACATCTATAAGTAAGATTTCTCTTCTGACCATCTCTTATTGGTAAAAGCTGACTGTGACCCCACGGCACAGCAGCAGAGTATGTAAGAATGTATTTATGGTTTGCAGCTTCCAGAACGATAATTTGTTGAAGACTATGGGTGTCAACACTCCCTAAAGTCCCAGATTGAAAGATGCATTCATTCTATGATACCAAAACAGAAGAGCCTTATCAGGACAACATGTCAAGTTTATGGCAAATAGCAAATATTCAGAGCCAAAAGAACTTCTTGTAACAGCTCAAACAGCAAAAACTTTGGCTCCTATATTGCATAAACTGATAAACTGTGCACACATATCATATTATAGTAGCTGACTCAGTCAGTGTGCAGGGACAAGACAGTAAGTCCCTGTAAAATGAATCCTGTATCTTTCTCTTCAGGTTCCCATGTGGACGATGGCTGGGGAAAGGCGTGGGTGACGGCAGCTTGGAAAGAGTTCTCATTGGTCAGCTGGTGTCACCTGGTGCAGAAGAGGAGGCTGCAAGGTGGACAGGGACGCCTCCGGAGCTGGCATCTCCGTCTCAGAGTGTGCGGACAGTGCTGGGATCACTTGGCAGTCGGAGCAGTACGTTCTGATAAAAAGCACATTCTTTAGCACAATAGATGCCCTACTTGTTTTTAAGCTCGCCACAACCACAGATTCTGCTCCCGTATCACATTTCTGCTAAGCCCCAGTTCTCTTCCACTCACTTTGACCATCACACATCTGCATATTTTGTTGTAACTACTCCTCATGTCTTTCCAGGAATGCACTCTGTTGAAGTACAAGAAGACATGAGGGAAGCAGCGAATAACCTTGTTAAACATTTCCACAAACCTGAGCAAGAGGTGTGTTACTGTAGTAGTGTGTCCACAGTCGCATATCATTTAACTGTTGGCTCAGTTAAGCTGGAAGGAGAACAAAGTGCTTCATGTTATTTTTATCTGTAACATGATCCATTACCTCTAGTTCTTTAGGACAAGCCTGGTTTGTTTCTCAACAGCGACTTTAAAGAACTGCAGAGGCTTTATGGAAGCTATATTGGGCTTCGCTTTGACTTTAATGACGTACACAGGCTTTAATGTGCAAGTGCATGTTCTGTCATGCTCTCTTGGGTCAGAGTTAATTGCATTTGGGTAAACTGCAGCTCCTTTGCCACACATGAGAGAATGGCAAGATGAGACACTTTTCTTACTGTCTTGTCTTGATTCTGTCATCCCAGAGGGGAAACCTGACTGTCTTGCTATGTGGGGAAGGAGGACTGGTGCTCGCTTTGGAGAAGTTTCTCCTGCATGGATTAAAATCCAGCCGTCTCTTCCAGAGGAACGTGTTTGTTTGGGATTTTGTAGGCAAGTATTACGAGTTGATGCAGCTCTGCACGTTTCTTGTCTCCATCTAGTGGTGGTCAGAGTGTTACGCCTTGAGCGGCATGCAACAGCTGTTTTTCTCAAAGCTAAAAGCATCATCAACTCTTTCCCACAGAGAAAGCAGTGGTTTCCATGGAGACAGCTGATCAAATAGGCGACTTGCATGGATCAACGCTAACAAAGGCCCCACCGTGCGACTCGCTGTGCCACTACGTCAACACAATCAATGCTTCGTCCCGAAACATTGGAAAAGAGGGGAAATTCCAGCTGTTTGTTTGCCTTGGAATCAGGTGAATAAATGTCTTTTTTAATAGCCAGTAAAACTATAGCAAGAAATATGCTGTCAGCATTTAAAAAAAAGAAGCTCTCATTGGAAATGTCCCTGTCGTGGTTTTTGTGTAGTCCGGTCACGCTTTGTTGTGGTTTCCTGTTTTATTTGGTAGATTCTTTTCTCTTGTGTATTGTATTTTTTGTCAGATCATCCTGCTGTGTTCCTCCGTTCAGTCTCTTTGCTGTGACCAATATTTACTTTGTTCCCACATTTCTGCCTCCTGCAAATGGAGTGTCTTCTCTTTCTGCAAACCAGGACAGAACCTGGGTGGGTTGGAAATCTGTTAGGGTTGATAAACGAAACGGAGAACTAAACACTGAGGGACTATTAAGAACAGGATAAGTAAATGAGGAAATTAAACCAGGTGAGTTAATGAACAGGAGGAAAAACAGGATATAGTCATATACAAGGGGAAAGAACCTTCAAAATAAAACAGGAAGCACCAAACCAAAAGCCATGACACACCTTTATGCTTCTACAGCAATGATGCTGTGTAAAAGTAAATAAATACTCTGCAATGATCTGCAAATCTTACAAATATGTGTAATAAAAATAGCACAAACTGCATGAAATGATGATGCAGATTATGTTTTATGTTTACCACAGTGTTGCATCTCGGCCTCATTCAACTCTAAAGCCATTTTAGAGGGGAAGCATCTCACCGTTTTTAATGGACTTATTTTCTTTCTTGATGTTAGATATTTACGGCTCAACAGGTCTCTTTTGTCACTTATGTTTATCTTTAAAATGTACCAAATGGCTTCAGATCTTATCAGTCCTGTGGATCAGGCTCACTGTCCCTGATGTACAAAGATTTTTATGAATGCTCTGAATATTTTACTTAGATCACAAACTTTACTGCTTTGCTGTACACCAGCCTCTCTGGAAGGCTTTTTATATGCACCCCTTTGGACGCTCATGTGTAATAATTAGTTTTACTATTTTAGAGTCCACTTGTGTAATGATCCCAGATGAAGATGCCTTCATTTCATCATGACTCAACTGTTCTATTAGGCAAACGAAAAATCTTTTTTCATGTGCGTTTGTGACATTTTCAGTAAAATATGGGCTTTAAAAAATCATAATGGTGTTGTTCAAGCCTAGCAAAGCGACCCAGTTTGCCATCAGATTATGATATTTTTTTAAAACATATCTCTTTGTCTGATTCTGCATAAATTTAGAGAAACTCTAAGGTGAGCTTAAATAAGATGTAGGTGATAGAAGTTGCTAATGAAATGATGGGACAGTATTTAACATTATAAGGCAACTGGACTCCTATGGGTTCTTTCTAAGTTTATTTATATGTGTCAAATACACATATTGTTGTCATATATTGTTGTCACACATATTGTCAGTTAAAATGTGTATATTAAGGTCTATATTTGGGTTTTTTTGTTCCTGTGCCAGTTTTTTTTTTATCCATATAAACTGACATTAAATGGGACAAAGCCTCCTGTTTAATTACCAATCAAAGCCTTTGGCCTTTTTGTGTGTGGTTTCTGTATTAGGCATCTCTCCAGTTCAGTGTCACCCTTCAGGTATTTTGTTATTAATCATGGTGGTTTCTCTCTAGGGACCGGCTTCTGTCTCAGTGGCTTCCCCTACTGGCAGACTGCCCCCTGACAGCTCGAACATACGAAGACGGAGCCATGCTGCGGGACCGTGCGTCAGTACACTCCCTCTGTCGCATTCTGCAAACGCTACACGAGTTTACCGTCACCCTGGAAGCAGCACTGGTTAAAGGGGTTGACCTCTGACCCTGCCCCGCTGCTGTCCCAAAACACAGTGCAGGCTCACTGATGTGTTAAAATATGTCCATCTTCCCATCTGTGGAAGGAGGATGTCTCTTCAGACACCTGTAAAAAAGGACTTCATCATCAGAGGAAGACACTGGCTACACAAGCACCAAGCATATTTCCTTGTTCACTGATGTAAATGTCTTATTTACTGTATTTGCTTCTGGAAATAGTCCTATGCTTGTTTACACTGTGAAATTCTGTTTCCTCAAGAAGAAATGGAGTCATTGAATAAACTCACACAATAGATATTTCCCTGCAGACATCATGTACTGTATCTGACCTTAGAACAACTATAACTGTCCTTCTACTGCTGTATTGCTTGCACTTGAATTTTAAACATGCATGGCCAGAAATCTTAGTCTCATGTCTTTTGGGTGTTGTGATCAGAAGTGTCATAACCCAGACCCTCTTAACCTTCTTTTATTTGGTATGTTAAATTATATATATATTGTTGAGAAAAAAAATTAATGCTCTCATTGTATAATTTAAAGAAAGGGTTAGATTATGTTCTTGTGATGCAGTGTAACGTCTGGCCTGATTATCATTGTTTATGTCATAAAATCCTCAGTTGGTAGAAAACTGGATCTAAACTGGTGTCCCAGTTGTATCAGTTCAGATAATATTTTGTCAGAAAGCTTCCCCACCCTTTCCTCATTGTAAATATTTTGCTTCATCAGATCTTTTACTGAGCTGTTCCATCTATTTGTTTTCATGGTGTAATAATTAGTGTAATATGTTCCTGTATAAAGACATTTTGTTTGTGTTTGTGGACAGTAATTCTGGATATGCTTCCTTGTGTAGATTATTATTATTTCTGAACTGTTTAACTTACTTTGCAAAACCCAACCAATAAATAAAGCACAGCTCCGTAAAACCATTAGATATTATGTTTTTCTTTTTAACAGTTTAACACAGTTGGGAAAATATTAAATTGTATTCATTAGCAAGCACTCTGTAACCTACTATGACCAAGTCTCTGTTGTTTAAATACAGATTAGATGAAGCAATAATGAATTATTTATGATGCGTGTTGTTAAAAATTAAAGATATTGACATAAATGACATGTAATTTGTTTGTGTGACTTTATAAAACGTGGAAAGAGGTAGGATTCCTGCATAGTTGATAGATTTAGTTATTATTCACCTGAGTTAAGTCTCTGGTGTATAATTATGGATTGTTGTGATGATGATGTAAGTAAAACCACCAGTATTTGAGATGTTTTCATACTTCAATAACAAGTACCTTAAAATGAATGGGTCATTATGCAAAACCTAATACAGTCTTGGATCCATTTCATCTGAATTAGGTGTGTTGGAGCAGGTGCACACCTAAAAACTACAAAACAACCCTGTTAAAAGCCCTGCATAAAAACATACTGGCCCTGCAGCACAGTTATGTTTCAATAATAGTAGCCTACACATTGGTCTCTATAAAGCAAAGAAGAATATGGTTAAGGGGGCACTTTGCAACAAAATAATTTATTAATAATTGTTTGCTTGATAAATATTATGTAACATTAATAGAAATTTTGGAAAATGTGACAATGGGGTTATTGTTTTGATATAACTGTTTGTCCTTTACTTGTCTCTGGGTAAACATCAAAGTTTCACCCACCTTTTACATACCACTAATCCATTCTTGCAATTCAGACCAACAAAGCACATCTCCGTGCTAGACGTCGAGCCCCTCTCAACACCATAGGCTCTCCAGACGAGCCATCTGGCGCTCTGTAGTAAAACGACAGGCCCCGCCCCTTTGCTTACATTCTCCAATGTGCCATAGCAACCGGGGCCGAGCCCCCTGTTCCCGCGTAACGTTTCCATCCTTATAAGGCCAGCAGAATGCAGACGCACGCGTACGTCATACGTCGTTTATGTAAATAATTTGATTGAAGAAATAGAAAAAAAGCCTTCTGCTCTGCTCTGAAATGGAGGTGTGGATGTGACGCATGCGCACTACCTCCACAACTATCCAGTCCCGTCCTAAAGCGCAGACATCAACAAGAGAGCGGGTTTACTGATGCGGGTTCGTTTTCTTAATAGACACATCGTAACGACGCGCTACAAGGACTAATATTTTGCACCAGCTTGACTCAACTTATGACAAGGTAACAATATCAATCGGTTTGTGTTTGTTTTTTGCGTCTTGAAGTGGTTTTAAAGTCTTTTCTGTGCGTTGAAGATGTCTAATTAAAAACAAGCTTCGAGTTGAACAATTGCTCTTTTTAGGCCTGCTGCAGGACCGACTGACTGGTCAGTTTTACGTGCTGGATAGGTTTTAAAAGATTTAAGTCAAATTTAAAAGTGGAAAAATCGAGATAAACGTAAAAAAAGTGTTTAAATGGGTTCAGAATGGACTCACATGCAGACATGGGGATAAAATGATGGTTGTTGTTGTTATTGGTCTGCTCGGTGCATTTCACTGGGGGAGGAAATTACTCATTTTGGTTGCTACCGTAATCTATCCAAACTCGGTTTTTGGTGTGTTTAAGTTATAAACATGGTTTTCTAAAGAGGAATAAGCATTATTAGGGTGGTTGTAGCGCGTGTCCAGTGTGCTACACATTTATACCTGCTAAATAAGCCAAGTTGAATCTCTCACGCCCACCCGGACCAGAGATGCGTCTCAGCACGCGGCCGCTGCTGTCAACAAAACAGCTCTTGTAAACCCAAGCTACTTTTGAACGCCTTATGAAACTCAAAGTTGGCAAATAATGCTATTTGGCGTAAGAAACGACCATAAAAACCGACTTTCAAACGGCAGTCGCTTTGAACTTCGCGCACATGTAGTTGAATGTGGTCTGTTGCAGTGACGCGGCTCAGGAATAACAAAGAGTAAAGATCAAATTACACGGTCATAACAGAAAATCTTTCTCCTAATATTGAAATAGAGATAATTTGCTTTCGAAAAACGTTAGTCTCAGTTTTGTCTCTCAACGTGAAGTTGACTTGGAGAGGGGGAAGTCGGACATCGTCGAGCAGAGGACGGTCATCATAAAATGGGTGCGCAAGAAGCAGGTCGTGTGGCATGCCATGCTTCCTCGCTGGAGTGGGCGGTGAAATGAGCGACTTGCACTTTTTTCTCGATATAAATTAATACCATCTTTAATTTTAAAAGACTGAATGTGGCAATTAAGCAAGTTCATAAGGTTTCAGGAGGATTTTTACGGTTAATTTTAAATATTGCAGCTTTTGCGGAAAATCGCATCACACCCCCTTCCCCACATTGCCTCCGCCTTTGAAGTGTGTTGCCATGTTGAGTTGCGTCACGTACTGTATTCTGCTGCAGAGATCGTGTGTGAATGACAGATGAAGCACGCCGAGACAAAAACAACCAATGGACTTGCACGACAGTAATAAACCGCTTATAAACAACTTTTGTGATAATGATAAGACAAATATCATTTTAAATGTTTATTGACATGTTTTTATGTTATCATTTTATATACCTACGTGGCATTTCTACAAGTTGTCTTTGCTTACATACTTAATGTATGTGTGTGTGTATTTTGCATTTCATCTGCACACCTTGTTGAAGCAGTTTGCACCCCCAATTTACATAACTGCACTTTGGCAGTAATTCTATAACCATATGACTAAAACTGCATGTACGAACATATAATGACCTAAAAATGTCAGAGCCGAGTTAATTATTTTGTTGGATCTAAAACTGACATATCCATTTATTTAAGAAAATGCGAAATAATACATTTGCAGCTATATTTAGGCTATCAATGAAGATTTTACATAGACTAATTAATTGTACAAAAAATCCTGAAGTTGTTTTGCACTTTCAGTCAATATAATCTACATTCTTATGGATGAATTGAGTTGGACAAAATGTCTTGTATGTGAAATTTACAATAAATTTAAGCTCGCTTTGCCTTTCTAGTAGTTTTCTTTTTGGCATGTATTTTTAATTGAGGAAAAAAATCCACCCACAATGTTCCACCCGTGTTTGATGTAAGCATCAGAGTGAGAGGTCTTCGCTTTTATCTGATCTCTGTCTGCTCTCTGTGGCACCGCACTGTCAGAAGACCCATAGGACTGATGGCAAGAGGGGGGAAAAAACCCAGTCTGGGGGGCGCGGCTCGCAGTTTTGCCGCAGTTTAGGTCCACATGTGCATTTGAGATTAAACTTTGCCTAGCAACATAAATCTCAGTAGCCTACTTTTAGAAAATGCGAGCGTATTTTATTTTGTCTGATTCCAGGGATTCATTTGATTTTTTCTGGTTATCTGGTTTTTGCTGGTTAATATATTATGTTTTTCTTTGCATTGCAGAGTAGTAATTGTGCAGCACGAGTTTCCAAAAAGCAAGCGTGAATCCTCTGAGTGCAGCATGGTGACATTATCTGTCTGACACGCTGTCTGACCTACTTCCACCATGTGGGTCACAGCGGAGGGATCTTCCAACAAAATAGCACAATATGATATGATATTAACGATTTACAACATAAAAACACTTCCCACTTAAATGCTCTATCTCAAAAACCAACAACGAGCTGCTGCAGTTAACTTGCGACGCACACTGATGAAAGCTGTTGGTGTTCATATTGAAATGTTTGTACATCCAGATGTTTGGCTTTCACAAGCCCAAAATGTACCGGAGTCTGGACGGCTGCTGCATCTGCCGCGCGAAGTCATCCAGCTCCCGTTTCACGGACAGCAAGCGCTACGAGAAGGACTTCAGGAGCTGTTTTGGGTAAGAGACGCACCAGGACACGTGGGGTATGGACATCAGAGTTGGAGTAGATGAAGCAGTGATTATTTCTTTCATAAAAATCCCGTTGAGTCGCAATGTGATTGGTTTGCAGGTTGAGCGAAACGCGATCTGGAGAAATCTGCAATGCATGCGTGCTCCTCGTGAAACGGTGGAAAAAACTTCCTGTGGGAACCAAGAAGAACTGGAACCACGTGAGTTTAACGTGTAAAGCTGATGCCGCTTTGCTGTGAAGGATTTTAAAATAATCCTTCTTACAGGTTGTTGATGCAAGAGGTGGTCCCAGCCTGAAGATCACCTCCAGACCCAAGAAAATAAAGTCCATTTCCAAGAAGGCAAGGCCGAACCAGATTAACCGGCTGCAGAAAGAGCTGAAAAGAAACAGTAAGTGAAGCCTGCTGGAAGACTTTGTCATGGATAACCGAATAGATAAGATGTTTGTGTTGTGCTGTTTACCAGATTCAGATGCGCACAGCACCACTTCCAGTGCCTCCCCTGCTCAGTCTCCCAGTTACAGCAATCTCTCAGATGATGGCTCCGACACCGAGCTGAGTCCAGGTTCCAGCCGTTCTCCTGTTTTTTCCTTTCTGGACCTGACCTATTGGAAGAGGTACGCATGAGCACATCTCCTTATATTTACTATAGTCACTCTTAACATTCATATTTAACTTTTCACGTGTTATGAGTGTTTATGAAAGCAGCATCTCATCAATAGTCCACCCACACTTTTCTAAATATCCCTTTCTTTTTTGCTCATTCTGTTGCATTTATTTGAGCAGAACACTGGTCTCACTGGTTTCATCAGTCAGACTTTAGTGACGCGTTCCACCTGTAGTGTTAAACCGTGGAGAGCAATTAAATGCATCTGTGGTTGTGCAGCACATTTACTCTCATATGAAAAATGTCTCACTCAAATGTTTAAAAATAATTAGTCAAAGGTCAAGCCGTTTAAGTAATATTGGTTTGGTTTAATGGCACAGTTTGGTCCCTGACCTTTTCCAGCTAAGTCTGGTAGAAATAAATTAGAAAATAACACAATAATTAAGATTTAATTAATATTTTTAGACTTTGCATCACTTATTCAGCTTTATGCACTGATTAGTGCTCATCTTTCTTCAAGATTTCATTCATTTTAAACCAGTTTTAGTCATTTTACTTAAAAAAAAGCTTGTGATATAATGTACTAGTTTTTCTTCCCCTTGCTTCTTTGTAAAACATTTCACAGATCTGAACCATTTACTTTAATTTGGTAGCAGCGAGCAGACTGTATGCAGAAATGGTTTAGTATTCTTTCAGGTCTTTCTTTCTTTTCATTATCTGGAAAAATGGCCTCAAATTAATCAAAACCCTCCGTTTGTCTGATAGGCGAGACAAATGCCTTTACCGTAACGATTAATGTTTCTGCCTTTTTTAGGTGCATATTTGCCATTTTCCATTATTTTGTTTCTGTTCTGACACTGTTACTTCCCTTTTAAAAACTTTTTCCTTATTTTACACACAGTTAACAACTTTTGGCACATTCTGAGTTGCATTGCCTCCTTAAAGGAGTTTATAACCTTTGCACTGGATTAACTGGCAGCTATTTTAACTGTCTTTTAGTCAGAAATGCAGATAAAAAAGTTAATATAACAATTATACCCTCACAATGGAGGGATTAAATCTTTTCAAAGCTAGAATTTTACTCTAATAAAGTTAATAGTCAGTTTCTATTTGTTTTATTTCCTTTTAAAAAGCCTAAAAGTTGAATAAGCACCATATAAATGTGGTGATTTACCAGAAATTGTGCAGCGATTTCATTAAAAGTAGCTTAAAATTAGTAACGTCTCCATTTGCATTTGTAACATCACCTACACTTTAATTATTACATACATTATTACATAAGTAATTACATACATCTTGTAGCGTTCATTCTTATACAAATGAGGTTTTCCTCGTTTTCTGCCACTGTTATGTAACAGACATGGGAGTTGCTCAAGATACTTAATAATTAAGAGCAAGACTAACAATAAATAGTTACATAATTGAAGAAAATGTAGAGACTTAAATGGATTTTGAACTGAAAATATATGTGAGAGTCAACAGAGTTGCAGAATTATCAACATGTCTTAACATCTGACAATAATTTATTGCTTTTTTTATTACTTAGAATATGCAAAACACATCATCCTTCACTGGTTGATGGTTGCTTTCAGTAAACTGAACAGTTTACTGAACGGCCTTCAGTAAACACAACGTGTCATGTTTTGTGTAGGCAAAAGGTCTGCTGTGGGATAATCTACAAGGGGCGCTTTGGGGAGGTGCTCATCGACCCCCATTTGTTCAAACCGTGCTGCCGCAAAAAACAGCGGCAGCAGCAGCAGCAGCAGCAGCAAAGAGAGGAGGAGGAAGAGGAGGAGGAGGAGGAAGACGAGGAAGAAGAAGTGGAGGTAGATGAAGGGCAAGTGGGGGTGGAAAAACCCCAGATGGAGGGGGAAGAGAAGGAGACGCCTGTGTGTGAGGAAAATGCAGAACCTGCTAAGCTATGCGTCACCATAACAACAACACCCCCAGCCAGGAGTGGCGAGGTGGGAGGGGAAGGCTGGTGAAGTCATGAACCCCCCTCACTTTGCTGACATCTGTGAAGACATCTCGGGGTGCCGTTCTTTTCTTTCTATTTTTTTTCCTCACAAGGACTTACAGAAAGAAGTTGCCTCAGATTGCCTTCAATCATAAAGCAGCTAAAAATCCTTTGGTCGTCTCCATGGCAACATTGGAGCATTGTTTATTATGTGTAAATGATAACTTATGAACGGTTGTTTTTCATTTTGTCTCTTTATTTGTGTTTAATATTTTTGACCATTCTCTGTGGTGTTATTGATCGACTTTAGATGCTGGAGCTCCAGTTTGCTGGTATATTTAATGGACTTTATTCCAAAACGCAACACATCCACAGGTTTATAGCTAATGGTGCTACTTGAAATCCATGACTCCATTTTCAAACTGAACCCACTCTCACTGTGGATATTTTGTAAACATACTTGTTAATATAACTATTATAAAAAGAGTTGTGTTGCTTTCTTTGTAGAGTAGAAATCTTCTTTTTTTTGAAAGGGTGGCCATCCTGTTTTGGAATGAAAGACAGTATAGACTGACAGAGCACAGATGTGTACAGTTGCCCTCGTGTTTTTTCTGACCTTTCACAAATGGCGTCCACTCCTATTGAAGGGTTTTGTGTTTGTAGTCTTGATTAGAGTTTCTCCGTGCAAATATGTATGTGGATCCCATGTTAAAAAAGGCCTATTCACAGCTTCAACAGCAAATACACCAGCCTTAAATGTGTGTTACAGACAGTGCTAGTGTTAACTCTGGATTGGTATTAAGGAACAAAAAGGGACAGTAGCTATATCTATTGTGGCCTCAGCAACACATAGTGCATTTTGCATGAATGGCAAGCCCACTCATCCAAAAGACCTGAAATGATCTGATGCATGAGTCTTCTTCTAAAATTGCATGGCCTTATACAAACTGTAAATTTTACTTTTATTTTTTGGATCCATTTCTCCGAAGTTCAAACTTATTTTTATATGTAAACAAAAAAAAATGAAAGGATGAATTAAAGTGTCTTTGCATAATAATACCACACAATACAGTAGCAAAACACAAAATCGGTCTATAGTCATTCAGCAATATCAATTTCAGTGAATTCTGTCATTTCTGGGTCAGTTTATGGTAAAAGTCTTTATATAAGCTGAAATTCTATGCCATTGCCTCTAATATACCACAAATGTGTTGTGACATATAGCCTGATATTACTTTATTTATCAAATGAAAGCCAAAGCACATTGAAATTCACCCAATGTCAAATCAATGCAGGTTTTCTATGGACACTTGTGCTTGTCCT
>JBAMIG010000010.1:21141947-21188127 GCA_037177335.1 Kiunga ballochi
GTGTTGTAATAGGATGAGCAGGGGTACTTTAACTTTTCATATGCGTGTGATAGTTTGAGCTCAAAAACCTTTTACTGTATGCTCTGTCACATGATAGCAATGTCTGTAAGGTTATTACTGCTATAAGTCAGAGCTTGTAGAGGAAAAGAGTTACTGTAAGTGGGTTTTCCACCCTCAAAAGCCAGTCAGTTAGAATAAAACAGACATTTAAAAGTAGAGGAAATGCTGTTGTACTGCCACAATGCCTTATTAGCCTACATTGCTGTTGAAAATATTTAAAAATGTTAAGTTATTGTGTTTTATTTACTCTGCTGCAGAGTTGAGCTTTAAGTTGTTTTTCTCTTTTCTACATCAGTACGGGACACATCTGCAGAAGCCTTTGCTTCGTGATTGGGCCATGAAAAGCTAAAACAGAGAGGTAAACTTTACAAGGTGTTTGTGGGGAAGCAGGGAATCATGTAAAACCTGGAGGACAGCAGCCCTGGAAGAGACTTTCACAACCTTGACATATACTGCATCTGCTATGAGAGAAAATGATTAGGTCTAGACAGAAAATTAAGCAAATACCAAAACACAAATGAAGAAAATAGGAACGTAAAAAACATTGGGTTTTTTTCTTAGACATGACTGAGTTCATTACAACAGGCAACACCTGCTAATCTCCATTCCCTCCCTCAGTCTGGAATCATCATCCTCACTTCCTCTAATTCCATCAATTCTCCTTGTTAATCTCCCTTATTTCCCTGTTATGTCTCCTTCTTCCATCAGCCGTGGTAGACCGAGTTTTCAGATTCAGACATTACCCTCAGCCTGGTCTCCTGCTCCTAAATGGCCACAGACAGCCTTATTTTAAACCCCATTATTACTCTAGTAGGGATTGAGTACAAATCAAAAGACAGATTTGAAACCAACTCATGCCATCTTTTCAAGCTTGTCTTGCTTCTTCTATGTTACGCAACAAAGACTAACAAAAAGACTGCAAGCAAACTAGATCTGCAGTGACAAGACTTTAAACTACAAGTCAGCCTTAGCATATAGATACAGTACATCATGATGCATTCAAAGGTTGTAGCAAGACATCGACAGACAGAGCTTCTCAAATTCACCCAAAATGAAGCGTGAGAGCAAAAGAGGCCTGGGAAGCTGGGAAAGAGAAAGGGAATACTGAATGAGGATATGAAATACCAAAGGAAAGTGAAGCAAAAAAAGAGCAGACATACATGAGATAGAAGCAACAGAAAGGGAATAACAGGAGGAAAGAAGAGCCGCAGCAGCTGATGAAAGTGTGTCTGAACATTTGTCTACTGCATGCCTGAGGCTGTAAGATGGAGGAGTCCTTCAGGCAGAGGGACAGTGACAATCAGCACCACCTCTTCCTGATGTTCTCTGTCAACTCTGATTATTTTATCCTCTTTTCTCTCACTATCAGGTCAAATGATCATTAATGTTGCAAAGCTGGTGATAACGTAACGCCGGCGAACCAGCAGGAAGGCAAATAACCAGCGGAGGAGCTCCGGGACATCAGAGCGTTTTAAATTAAATAAATAAATAACAGGAGAAGAAATGTAAAATAAAATAAAAAAAAAGATGACTTGCTTCGTGAACATCTCTGTGTCACTCCTAGGGATGCAAAGGTGTTTCAATTGGAGAATATTTCCTGTCATCTCAAGCGTTTTTTCTAGAAGACATGAATTAAAAGGTGTTGTGAGATGATGTTTCATCCTAGGTCTTCACAAACATACTGCTACCAGCCTTTGATTTAATATCCTCTGCCAACAGTGGCTGCTCAAAGCGTTAATTTCCTTCAACATTCCTCAAAGAGAGAAACACAGACACGGGAAGAGAAGAAACACAAAACTGACATGCAAAATAAAGAAAGAAAGCTACAACTTGGCCGTTCTGCTCATTTATGACACAACTTGTGAAGCTTTATTGCATCTCTCTTCAAACTAAAAGTGTTTAAAGTGTAAACGAACACCCGAGGCTCCACTTAGCAAATTATTTCTGCACATTCTGAAGCAAGCTTAGCGCTTAGCAATGATAAATGTGGAGCACAATTAAGCAGGAAACGTCAGGAAGAGATCAAAAACAATCCATACCGAGGGTGAATGATTGAATTTACTGTATTATCTCCTTTATGACTACACATAAACACAGAAAAAGAAATTATTATTTATTTTTTCTAACTTTGTACTAAATTTCCCTCCAGGGATGAATGAAGTATCTATCGTTTTAATTATTATAATAGTAGGCTAATTATTATTAATATTATTAATATTATTATTATTATTATTATTAATATTGCTAATATCATTATTAAAATCATTATTACTATTATATGCTGATTGGTTTGTAAAGCTTAATTTTAATTTTACATTGTTTCAAAAGTAAAAACTTAAATAAACAAATTTTGAAGATGGTTCAATAATCTAAAGCTTAATTTAAGAAAACACTGTAAAACCTGACACTTAATACAGTAGATTTAATGCTATTTATAAATAATTTTTACTGCGCCTTTATACTTATTTAATTTGAACAGCATCTATATAGCTGATATGAGAGACGCTCTACTCTCGTACAAAGACAGTAAATATTTCTTTATTGGGAAAGTTAAAGCTATTCACTAAAACATTTTTTATTTTGACTCTAAAGAATCTTAATATGTGAAATAAAAGCATTTAAGAAATACCAGTTTTACTGACTTTGTCTTGAAGTTTCTCAGCGCTAAAAATGCTAAGCTGTGTCTGCATTGTGAGCATGTCAAAGTTAACGGTAATAAACTCACAATGTCTTTTCAGCATCCATATTCTAACATACCTGCAGTGACACAGCAGCTCAATTCCGCTTTATTTGTAAAGCATCACTTCACAGAAACATCACTTTGAGCTGATTCATAATAAGTAGCCTAATTGATGAAAACCAGCTACTTCCTTCCAACCGTGACTTTGATCCAAGCCACCATCCTGTGCATGCAGGAGAATTAGCAGGAAGGAAAACCTCCGGCAGAACCCGGTTTAGGGAGAGCGAGCATCTGCCTCGACCATCGATCAGCACAGATATCGTGTATGAAAGAAACATTTGGTCATTTTCCCAGATTAACCCATTTATCTATCATACATCCTGCGAGCAGGACATACTGATGTGTATTTTACTCAGCGCGCTCAGTACCTACACATGTTTTACACTGAAAATCTGAATGATGTACACCATACGGAGGTAAAATCATGAGATTTAATAAACCAAAACAAAGGCTGCAATCTTGCAGATTTTCCATGTATCCTTCCTCCAACACAGCTGACTCAGGTTAATCAGTCATTATGCTGAGCTTGATTGGCTTTGTGTTTATTTAATAAATGCCAGGTGTGTTGGAACAGGGACATATCAGAAATCTTCAGGACATTGGCCCTCGGTGACCAACTGTGGACACCCCTGCAGTAAACTAAAGCTACAGTATGAAGCCACATTGCACCCTAGTAGTAAATCAAAAACAGTCAGTGTTTTCCAGTAAAATTACAGCTTAGTAAAATATTTCCCATAGAAACCAGTTTTAGGCAAAATTTTAAAGGGTTAATCTGTGTGACAAACGTGTCCGTTTAACCTATTTGCCTAGATTTAAATGTCTTATAACAGATTATTTCTACTATTGAGGTTATTAGAGTTGAGGGAAGAAGCAGAGGCGCAGGCTTTATATGCGCTGAAAGAAAGGAGGAAAAAAGCAAAGAGGAAGATTAGGACACAAAAAACAGCATTGCCTGTTATGTGGAAATACTGTTGTGAATTTTTCACCAGAAAACTGACAAATGCAAAACCAGGTCTGAAAATGTCAACCAAGACAAACTAACAAAGGATTAGTACTCTCTAAATGCATCCATTTTAGTCTTTTACTTTCAGCATAATGAAGCGACTGAACGACCTCAGAGTACAAATCTAATAGACGTCATCATTGTTAAATAAACAAAAGTTTTGTGTTGCAGCAGACAGATGAAACGGCTACTGAGAGGTTGGATCAAACACAGCTTGTCGTGTTGTGCAACACGTATCTGTGGCTGTATCTACCGGGACAAATACGGTGCCCATTGTTTGTTTTGTTTTTTTAAGCGAGAAGAGTTTTGTGTGTGTGTGTATGTGTGTGTGTGTGTGTGTAAGAGCTGCGTTATTAGAATTCGTGTCACAGTCTGGCCCTTTGCTGGGCAAAGGAAGAGAAGGACAGATGCAGAGTAAAGGTGGAGGAGAGGAGCTGAGAGAGGAAGATGTGAGGTAAGGGAGTGTGGAGATTGAAGCGAATGAGATCAGAGAAGAAGTAAAGAAGGTATTGATTCAGATCTCGGTCTGGTAAATCACACCGCGCTCACTAATTCAGCGACCGAAGGCTGTGACAAGAGAAGAGATGTTCAGCTTACTGTTATGCATCGGACCACACTGAAGCCCCCCTCCACCGACATCTGCACGGGAAAGCAGTCTTCTAAATGATTCCCGAAAACTGAGCTCAGTTTAGATCTTTTGTCTTCCTGCATTTCCCAGAATGCCACTGCTATGAAAAGATAAAGATGTGGACTGGTCTGAAGGTCTGAAAGGAGCAGGATCCAAGAACTTCTCTTTAGTATTAAAACACAAATTAGGACATTTTCAGGCAACTGTCAGAGTGTAATGGATGTGCATGTGGAAACTTAGTGTTTGGTTCATTATCTCACTCTTCTAGAAGAGCAACAGGGTCTAAAAATAGACTGGGAAGATAGGATGGCATTGCCATGGTAATGTGGACTTTTTCACTTTTTTAGATAGATGTAGCATGATGCATCTGAGGAGCAGAGATCAACACGCTTGTGCAAATGCATTGAGAAGCATCTGCTGCGCTCATCTGCAAGCCGTCTGCTCTTTAACATTTAACATGATTCAGAAGTTATATCCAGTAATCACATCTTCATTTGTTATAAATAAGGAAAATAATGTCAGATGAGTTTATTTTTGCAGGACTGTCTGCCACCTCAGCATGGAGTTTGTATTTTCCCACCGCTTTTGAAGGCAGCATCAAGCAGCCATATAAAGAAGCTGCGGTTTTTGGCACAATTTCATTTGTTTCATTTAATAACTCCTGGGTTTCATCATAAAAGGCTGGCAACCTGCTGAGCCTGCACATCAAATATATATTAATCCATGACTCAAACTAGTCCCAAACAAACAGACTTTTTATTACTATTAGAATAGTGTTTGCAGAGAAACTCTACACAATTCTTGTTTAGGAAGGGAAGAAGTCCTTTTAGTTGTACATTAATAAATGTTTTGTTTAAGATTTATGTCAGCAACAGGACGTAGAAGTCGAGCTATAAAATGTGGGCTACAGGTTAGTGTGGGAAAAAACAGACAGCTTTTGTGTCTTTTTTACGGGAAAAGCTGAAAGGAAACGGTGAATGACTGCATCATCCTCGCAAGAAGAAAACATCATTTTATCTGGACTATCTGGATTGGAGTATTTTTAGCTTTACCACCATTTAATTTGAGATTTTAACATATTCAGGTTTCAAAGAGCGAATGATCTGCAAGATGCGAATGCCTGCAACTTTGGGTTATTGCTTCTTTCAGTTCATATTGATACAAGTTATGAAATAAACTGTCTCTTTGGTTCTGACACTCATTCCTCACATAGAAGATAACCTGTCCTGCCTGGTTCATGACTCTCAAACAAGCCAACCAGGAACAAATATCTCTTTGTTAGAGTATTTGTTAGTCTCTTTTTCTTTCTTTTTATTGACTTATTTATTTATTAATTTCTTTTTATTATTACCGCATCTGCAACCGCAACTCAGCTGTACTGCCGCAACAACTAAATTTCCCAACTTGGGATTAATAAAGTTCTTCTATTCTATTCTATTCTATTCTATTCTATAACACAGCATTTAAGCCACAATCTGTCTGGTTTCTAAGCATAAACAAATAATTGAGAAGCACAACATTTTTTATTTTGACCAAAAATAATCCAACAATGAGCCGGTCAGTCGGTCATACAGGCTCACGGACTGTACATTCGGCAAGAGTCACACTGTGAAAAACTTTACGTCTAATTAAGATTTAAACCCACACTGAAAGTCAAATAACACTAAACAGGTTGTTTGGGACTTATTGTGAGTCAAATAAAATCTATTCCAGTCTAAACAACCTATAGGTTTCTCATATGTGTGCAAGTTTTATGTGTGCGAGTTGTGCACATGAACTCCAACAGTCTCATAATAATAAAAACGCTGTCTGTGGGTTTTACAAAACGACCATTTATAAAACTGTTTTTATAAGCTTTTAAAATAATCTTTCAATTAATATTTAAACTTCTGCTGATAATAAAATCATTAAAATATCTCAGATGTTTATTGTAAAAATTTGTCTTTCCCTTCTTTCCTTCCCTGAATGCACACGTATACACGATGTCTTCTGGACATTTTGTCACAAAGAGTTTTAACAATGAACTGAATTCCTCTTTCAGCATCTGTCAAAAAATCTCTGAACTCCTGATCATTCCCTTAAAACAAATAAAAAACATTCACTGGTTCATTCAACCTGGATTCAAAACTGTGGGACAAGCACATTTAAAAAATACGAGTATTTCTGTGATTTCTTTACCCGAGGTAGAAAATGAGGTTAAAACAGACAACAAGTGCAGAAACAGCAGGAAACGAAAAGACTCCACAGTCCTACAAATGCTCAGAGACAAATGTGACACAAGAACACAAACAAAAAGAGAAAAACAAGCTGCTCGGACTCACCGTCTTCCCTGCATTCCTCCGGTGGCTTCGCTTTCTTGGCTAGCCGAGGATCGAGCCACGACGTAGTTTTGGTGTTGTGACTGGAGAAAAAACGGGAAGCATGTAGGTGAGTGAAAAAAAGGTGCAAGCAGAGGTCACACAGAGACTGACAGCGACAATAAAAGAAAGAGACAGTGCAAAAATAAACACTAAAGGCCTGTGTGAGTGTGCGTTTCTGGATGTACACTGAGCCCAACAGCAACAAGAGGGATTTCTGAGGTAAACTAAATGGTCATTAATCCACTAATTAACCCTCAGCCACTCATTAGTAAAGGTGAGAGGAAGGGGCAGAAGTTTGGATTTGTGTGAGTGTGTATCCTGTCTGATTAGCAGTGTGAAGTCACATCACTTGTTTAACAGAAAGGCCAGAGCTATAAACTCCACATGCATCAAAGTCCTTCTCATTAAGAGCCTGATGTTCGATTTGTGTGAAATATAATTCATATTAAGTATAAATTCCCTGCTTCCTGGTACTTTGTGAGATAAAACTATACTGTGCTTAAATGTTTCCATGTCCTGTGATGGACTGGCGTCTAGTCCAGTGGGTTTCCTGCCTCTCAGCTGCTGACTGCTGGGAAAAGCTCCAGCTTCCCTGCCAGTCTGGATTGGACCGAGCTAAACAGATATCTGAAATCTAAAACTAAAAATGAAACAGTTCGTTACATGCAGGGTTTAGTTTAGCTCAGCCAGCTGTGCACATAACATATGACAGCTCAAAGTAATTCTTGCAGGACAAAGACTCCTGTCCCGGGATTAAAAGCACATTTGCGTGCATATTTTATTTAAACTGTGTCTGAGTGACCCACAATAGGAGGCAATGTGTTTTCAGTTACTTCTACTGTAACAGACCTAAACAACCAACAGGCTACAGGAGAGAATGAGTCAGTTTTACAGTGACATACTTTGTATTTATTTATTTAACTTCATGCCATTTGCTTAAATTAACTCAAACAAATGACATGCGAACAATCAGTAATGGCTATTTGTGTTTAATGGCCTTTTCTGTTACTTCTGGGTCAAATCCCAGCATGGGAAGGCATGCAGGGGAGTTTGTAGAGACTACAAAGCATGTTTCTCATACAGTCTGTGTTACTGGACACACTTAAAGCTAATAAAACAAAATCCACATTGTGCACGTATACAGAGACGTGGTTATAGCTGCAGATCAGCTCAGCTGTTCATGTGGCAGCCTTTAGTATCTGGATACATTCATCCAACTGGAATATTCAGTTGACTGTGATTTTAGTTGCAGTATCATGTAAAAAAATCTGTTTTTTGTCAGACTGATACAATAATTCAATTATATGCAACATCATGCAATGAGAGATATGAATTCATTGAAAGAAATATCCCATACTCTATGAAGTAAACCTCTCCCTTCTCAGTGTAAGCCATCTCCCAGTTGTCAGGCAGAGGACCCAGCTCCTCCTCATCTGCATCAGGGACTTTGGTGGGTGATTTGGAGGGAGATTTTGGGGTCTCCTCCCCTTCAATTGGAGGCTCAGCAGATACAGGGGCCTGGCTGGATCCTTCAACAGCAACCTCCCCAGAGGCATCTGTGCTCTTGTCCTCGTGTTCACTGGACTCTGTGAACCACACAGACACACAGTTATTTATTCTCCCTCTCTCTCTCACACACACACACACACACACACACACACACACACGTGGAGCTGAATGCACACGACACATACATGATGAGTCAGAGTCAAGCCACTGCACAGTTATGAACCCCCAGGAGACAGAACGAGTGAGGAAGTGTGGAGGGGGGATGGAGTCTAAGGACAATCAGCATGAGCAGAAAACAACACAGGAATGTCAGAAATGGAGAAACAGGGAAGGACAGAGACTATGGGGGTCAGGGAATAAGTCAGAAACACAAGTAGATGCTTTTGAAGGGGGAAGAAAAGCTGGTGGCATCAAACACAGCGGATAGGAGCACGTGATTAAAATGCCAAGCTGCATCATACTTTAATATTACCGTGTGTATTTTTAAAAGTAATATAACAACACACATGCACGTAAAAACAGTCCAATCACATTCATTCCTCTGGATTAAGATGTGATGCAAACCCCAACTAGCAACTCGTGTAGAGCTAATCACCAGAGGGGGTCTAGGAGGGACTTTTTCTAGGTAGAAAAATGAACAAGCCTTATGTGACCAACTTCTTTTAATAAAATGGGACATTCACAGAGATGGTGTAAAAATAAAATGAGTTAGGATTTAAAGTAATATGTGGCAGTAAGGATAAAATACAAATAATATAAGATAGTTTAAAATCAGGCTACACAGAGATGGAGGAGACAGAAAGACAAAACGGGAGCAGAGCCAGGACCACGGGGACAAAGGAAAAGCAAGAGGTCAGAAGAAAAAGGGTGGAGGAAGAGAGAAAAGAGTGGTGGAGTATTAATAGCAACAAGGACAAAGGCCAGTGGCAGAAAGACAATATCAGAGACAAAGAAATGAGAGGACAAAAAGACAGGAGTTAGTCTTTATGAGACGACAGCCAGTGACTAATAGTGGAGACATTAAGGTGCCCTTGTGCTTGCTGTTATGTAAGTTTTCTGTGAACCTGTGTCATTTCCACTCATCCAAAACAACTGATCAGGGAACAGTTTGCTGTAGCTGCCGAATGAGCTGCAGACCTAAAACTAGACGTTCAGAGACAGGAGACTTAGGGGACGATAAGAGTGATAACAAATGTAATAGCATCTTGGTTTTATTCCCAGGCTTGACTCAATCATATCAGAGGAACGGCAATAAAAACAGTCTAAGACTTCAAACCAGGTTTTCTCCTCAATTAAACAATAAAAACGTCATCATGATCCCGGCGCTTGTGAAACAGAGCGCACTTGCAGCTGTAAGATGAAAACTGAGCTATAAAAACATCAAAACAGAAAATTTATGTTTTTTCTCTCCTATCCTACAGTACCTGGTGTGATAGCCACCCCGTTGCCATTGACAACTGGGCTCTCCTCTTCCTCCTCCTCAGGCGGCTCCAGACTGGCGCGCTGCTCCATGTTACTGACTGACTGGTTCCTCTTTCTCTTGCCCTGGGCGCTGGGCCGGGCTCCGGGAAGCAGAGCTTCACTCACATTCAGAGGAGGGGCTGCCGGGGACGGCTCTGCTGGAGGTTTTGGCGTGCCGTAGAAGTTCTCTGAGGGGAAAGAAACATTTGTATTACAAGCCTCGTGTAGAGACGGAGACGGACCTCAGGTGATGTGACTGTCTGATTGACTTCCGGATGCTGTTCACCAACTTTGTCCTCACCTGTGTCCTGCACAGCAGTGGCTTAGCAAAATGATTTGACAGAGTGTTGCAGAGACAGACTGAGTTACTGCCTGATAACTGTTTATTTCTCATAGAATAAGTTGAGCATAGACTGTGTACCTGCTGCTTGGTGGCGTTTCATGCAATAAACTCCCATCAGTCATAATTAAACCTGGTTAAACAAGCTGAGAATGCTCTGAGATTATGCTTTAAAGCCACAGGCAGAGTAATGCAAAGAGATAAGACACAAGTGACACATATGAGTGTGTGAAAGATTAAATAACTTTCTGTCGGGACAGAAGAGATGCTTTCCTAATACCAAACCTGGCTCACCAGTGACCTGACATAACATACAGGGTGGGAGGCAGGGAATAACTGAAGTCATAGCAAAAATGACTTAAAACAAAGGTGAGGTGTGAGGAGGACTACAAGAGAAAGTTAGAAGGTGAGAACAGCGTGAGAGGATGTGTCATCAGAACTGAAAAAGATCACTGGCATCACGTTGAAGCAGGATCAGACCAATGGAGGTCTGGACAGAGCAAACGAGCTGAACATGCTTAGACTTCATGTCACCCTGCAGCTCAGTCGTGGACAATAACAATCCCTCATCTACTGTACATCCACATCTACTATGACCTCATCTGCCTCCACGTCTCACCTGCCCGTCTCGTGCAGTCAGGCGCAAAAGCAACTGGACAAACTGGAACAAGGCTGCAGGCCCAGATTGTGTCAGCCCAAGGGTTCTGACCACCTGCTCAGTATAACTGTCAGATTCAACAATACATTTTCAACACCATGTCAGAAAGGAGATCATGTGCAGTGGAAAACATCCTTCTCTGGTCCGGTGCCTTTAAAACAATCAATGCTTTGTTGTGTGTGAAGTTCCATATAGTCCAGGTTATTACCTGCATTTATGGCGATCGAGCAAAACCCATTACAGGCTGTGAAACGAAAAGGTTATGCGTCTGCTCTGGAAACCACAAGGGACTGTACTCTCACTAAGTCACTTCACACTCTACACTTCTAATACATCTCTGAATCTGGTCACCTGCAGGAATACTCTGCAGCTATGTGTTGTCCCAGTGATGGACAAGAAGCTGGGTGCAGAGGACTGAGGGGGTTGTTGACTTCAGGAGGAACAGGAGAAAACAAAGCCCATCATGAGAAATAAGGTAAAGATGTTGGAGGTTTACAAGTACCCTGGAGTTCAGCTAGACAACAGACTGGACTGAAAATGCAACACAAATATGCAACTATAAGAAGAGACAGCTGAGCTCATTCAGTGTCTGCAATTTGCAGCCACCTGTTGGAGCAGCAGCATCAGCACCAGGGACTTAAAGACAAAGAAAGCTGGTTTTATGCTGGGAATAACTCTGGAGGCACTGGACCTGACTGTCCAGAAAAAAATGCAACACAAGCTGCTGAAAATGGTAAAAGATTTGCCATCTTCCACACAACACAGAAAAAAAAAAACAGTGTGAGGCTTCGTTCTCAGTTCATGAATGGAGACCATTTATGCTAGCAAGCCATCACAGACAAAGCCGTCTTATTCTAATAATTACTATTGCATTAAAAACGTATAAATGTGAATATTATAAAGGATAAATGATTTTCATTTCATTTCAAATCTGATGCTTTCACCATTTATTATCATTTAATGCAGCATAGAAAAACCAGCTACAGTTTAACAAACTATAATTCAAATTAATTTAATAAATAAATCAAATTAAATAAAAGAAACCTGATAACACTAAAAAGGAAAAATGATGAGGTCAGTGTACTTTTATCTCATCTTCTTTTTATTTGTGGCGTGTCAAATGGTAATTTCATGTCACATGGTCGACCTCATAGTCTTATCTTATGGACAAACTGCAAGCCCGACGGTCACACAACACCAGTAACTCAGGCAGAATTGTCTTTGTTGAACATTTAAATGTCCCCTTCACACACTTCCAGACACAACTATGTGTATTTCCACGTTGCAGACTTTCTCTTCGGCCTCTGCTGAGCTTTGTGTTGCTGTGTGACCCTGATGAAAAGGATCTGTGACCGACCACAGCTGAATGGCAGCAGCACACCAGAAAAGTGTTGAAATACTGCTTTTACATTAAGGCTGGAGGCTTTTAAGACTCTTTAAATGTGGGTGAATATGTTAAAACAAGCTGATTAATTCCTCTCTTTTTCAAGTAGTAGTGTGTCTCGCCTCAGTGCTTTTCAGGCTATTCAGAAGACGTCCAGATAAGCTTGTAAGTAGAATACATGAAATATAATATATATCTATGCACTAGACTCTATTCTATATGTGTTATGTGTCAAAATTGAGCAAAATATGAACACATTAAGGAGTAATGTTTGTCTCTAGCCTGTGAATTTTCAACCAGAGCTCATTTATAACCAACTAAAGAGCATAGCTCTAACAACGTTCTTGTTGATAGTGAACATGTCATGCCGAGTTGAGCCTGCATGCTCTGGCAGAAGCCACAGAGCTTGCAATTATTTCTGCAACAGTCAGCCATGAATACTGCATACAAGACTAATGCAACTGAATTAGAGCAGTTACAGAAATATAGCAACAGACTTACGCATTATTATTATTATTATTATTATTAGACCTGATCAGAGAGCATCTCTAATCGAAGCTGTACTTTTGTTTTGGCCTTAGTACAGACGGCTGTCACTGCCTACTGGTCTAACAAAGCAGGCAGTGCACTAAAAATCATTAAAAAATCATTTTATGTTTAATTTTGAGTGTTTTGGTGTTAAATTTTATATAATATAGAAATGCAGAGATGTAGAAATGTGGATGCATTTGCTCTAAAAGAGCCTGTGTTCCCGACCCCTGCATGATACAGAGAATAACATAATCATATCTGCAAAGAACTGCGACCTTGTTCAATATTTGAACTATAATCATTAAATGAATTCTGCTTAAATTTGTGTGAACTGAGCTATAAAGTGTTTTTCCACCACAACGCTGCCTGCAGGCTTTGTTGGACCACATTTTCGAAGAGCCACAATTTCCTTAAATAATTACTCGTTATCTTTGATTGGACCATGGGGACAATCGGGATCGAAGACTTCTCTGGACATCTTCTGCATATAAATCTGTGTTGAACAAAGAGGAAGAAGGAAGCAAAAGGTTTGCTATTAGCAGCTGTTTTCATGGTGTCCAACCGTTTAGACTGGTGCTGTGTGTGGCAACATGTTGTTTTAGCTCTGTACTCACTTTAGTTGCTGTTTCTTTTCCCTTCATGGAACAATGCATATTATTGCACTACAGTCCTTCAACGTTCGGTTTTCCTGAGCTTTTTATTTGTTCATTTATTGTGTTAGTTTGCATACAAGATTTAGGTAAAGGGCATAAATTTTAGGTTTAAACTGTTAATTTTTCTTACTTGCTATAATTCCTGGAAACATTTAAGCACAGTATTGTTTTATTTATCAAAGTACCTCCATATTAAGAACTCCTGTTTGATTTCATTTTCAAAGCCCAAACCAGTTCTGTGCTGGTCCTGGTTCATCCGACTTTCTTTCATCTTGCTGCTATGACAGAAATGTTGAAGTATTTATGGAGTATGCATACCACTTGTTTGTGAAAAGTTTAATAAACGTGAGCTTTGCCGTCTTACATTTACATTTATATTTGCAAATACTGTGAGCAAAAGCTGTGTAGACTTTGCCTTTAAGCATTTCTTCCTATAAAATATCCTTTAATACTTTCCATCAAGACCAAGGAGCAGGCTTAACATCAGGATGTGGAGAGGCTAATCCATGCTTTCATTTCCAGAACATTAGCTTACTGCAAGGGCCCTTAACCCTATACTTTAGCAAAGAGCGCTGCTGCCAAGTAAAAACCCAGAAAAGTCAACACGTCACAACAGCTTTTCCAGTGGCTCCCAGTTCTTAGAAGAACATAGTTTACAGTTTATTTGTGAATCTCCCAATGATTTAGAGAGACAGAACATATCTGGTATGGTATTCCCTCATTGCCTTTCTGCAGAGCTACAAAGTAAAAACAGAGGACTAATATCTCTTTATTAGACTCTGTGGAGCTGAAATAAAATCTAATCTGACTTTAAACATTTTCAAATCAAAGCTAAAAGGTTTGTTTTCTGCATCTCATTTCATCTCAGCTCATTTTGTTTTTATTTAAAGTATGTTTTCTTGAATCATTTTCCCCCTCTTTTGTGTGTGAGTTGTATAAATAAACTTCTTTTGGCTGGAGATATTTTATGAATAATTATATTGATTAGGAAGAGTGCCTCTAGTGTTTTGCTGGAATTGCTGTGTAGATTATCTTAGTGGGTGGAAACAGGTGTAAATTCTTGATGAAACAGCTACAGAGCCATCTGATCTTTATAAACACATCAGCTGCTGAATTGCTCTCGTGTTAATGCTCCGTTTGGAGCCGCAACATTACATCAAAATGCAAAAATAGCATAGACTATCTGCTATTGCTCACTTTAAGGGTAATGCTGGTGGGAGAAAATGCTAATCGAGAATGGCATAACCTATGCATCTTTCAGCAGATGGATGAAAACATGAACATCTTCAATGTATCAGGAGAATATGGCGGTCTTTTTAAAGCTTATGAGTGAGAGACAAAGATGTTTTATATCATAATCCTTCAAAGAAGAAAATGGAGGACGGTGGGTCACAGAGAGGAAACATGAGCCTCTTTCACTAATGAGCTCCGGACAAGAGAATCAGGTCTGAGCTTTTATTTAAAATGAGCGCAAAGGCACAGGATGCAGGATGCAGGAGGCTGGACATGATACCCACTGCCTCCTTGCTGTTTATTATCAAAGCAGTCAATCGTTTCAATGTGTTTCATTTTTCTTTCACAGGCAGAATCAAAGAAAAACTGCTTTTATATTTGGGTATTTCAGAATTTGCATCTTTATATGCTTCCCTCCACCAGCCAATGTCCTGAAAAGTTTGGGACCGCAGTGAAAGTGTGAAATTGGTGTCAGAAAAAAAATGTAGTGATGAACAAAGGAAGAAGAACAGCAGAGCGAAGAAGAAGGAAGAAGGCTGCAGCAATAGATAAAAGCATAATGAGCATTGAGTCAACAGACACAGCGTGAGGTGGACAGATACTAGAAGTGGCTCAATTGCAGCCACCATTTACCTCTTTCTCACAGGACCAGATGATCACGTCCTGGCAAAAATCTAAATAAGCACATCCAGGGCAAGATAAATAAGTCTAAAGTATGGAAGTAAACAAGCAGCAAGCCCCCGCCTGTGAAAGTTAAAAACTAACCCGAAAGCATGCTGAGATAAGTTTATACACAGGTTCCTACTAATGCTGCACACCGGTTTCAAAGCAAAATGTTCCCAAGATGTTGACTGCTTCGGAGCCTGAAGGCATCTTCACTATTTTACACTCACATCCACTTTGAGCTGTGCTGCATCTCCCATGGCTTGATGAGCTCCTATGTGCACATAAAACTCAAAGTCTTGCACACAAGACAATACACTGTAAATCATGCAATACACCTTTAAAAGTTCCTGCTCGGCTGTCCTAACCCTCAAAAAGTTTCCCCGCTTCTTAAGAGGTGATCTGCGGGACACAATTAATCAGTTATTGACCAGAAAGGATGCGGAGTAAAATGGAAGGAAAGCGGTAATACCAGCGACATATGCAGTATTCTGCTGGCAGGAGGGTTTTTGACAATGTTGTTTCACAAGAGTATGAGAGCAAAAAGCCACAAATCCAAAAGCAGAAGGTTTGTGAGCACACAGAAGCCTGAGTGCACGGAGAGGGGCTCAAACAGGAAAACAAAGCATTTGTGCAAGAATTAATAGGGTGCTGAATTAAATCAGGCAATGTCTGCATGCAGACTGGGACTTTTTAAAGGTTGGAGGGGGGACAACGCATGTTGTGATTAATTATTTTCAGCATTTACAGCACTATATGTCCACTTTAATGCAAACACTCCTATAACCTCTTACCCAGGAGAGGAGTTGCAATAAGAGAAGCAGTTGGAGCTGAAACTGGAGACAGACACTAACAGAATATTAAAATATAATCGCTGTTGTTTTGCTACATGTGTTTGCATCCGGAGCTGGAACAGTTTGTCAATCAGCCAAAGGAAAAGTGGAACAAACCTTAAAGAGCTTACTCTGCAAAACACTGCCAAGAAACACAGGTGAAAGCGTGGACAAGGAAAGCATGACGGCACAGTTACAGTCACAATCAGGAGACATATTTTCCCACTGAGAGTCAGACGAAGCACTTATTTAAATAATTCCTATCTGTCCTCCTTTCTTCTTCCATCTCTATATTTAGTGTGAATCACAAAATGAGTGGCAGCACCTCCAGTGCAGCCACCCAGAAAGACACAGCTTCCCCCAGTGGGCACAAACTAAGCTCTGTGTTAAGGGAAATATACTCTGTGGACACACAACTGTGATGTGAATGCATAAAAAGGGAACACACATATAAACATACATGTGCCCTAAGCCCCTTCACATGCACACTCACGAACAGTTTGTGTGAATGTGTTCTGTCGCGCATGCTTGTAAAAATTTCTTCTGGGCAAATGAACCAGCAAATCTCCCATCTGTAGATGTATATGTGACAGTGCAGCAAAGCAGAGATGAACAGACTTGACGTGACATAGAACTGGCATTTGTTCAGCTGACACACACACACACACTTAAATAATCAACAACCACAACAGGAAGCTTTAACACTCATTACATATCAGTGCAAATGACTCTGTTTGTTTACTTGTGCTTCATATAAGAGCATCACCTGGCACACATAATTAATCAAGCAAAGATATTCACGCTGCAGCGCAGGAAGGCAGAAAGCATTTAAAAATAGCAAAAAGGCTCAAATGAAACATGCAGCACATTCCCAGCTTTGCTCCCTGAGCACCTGCACTTGTCTCGCAGACGCTCCCACAGCTCACCTTCATACGTTCCACTCTCTAGCAGGGCTCCACTTTGCTCCAGTTCCATAAAACGCTCCACGCTCACAAAATTGTAGTCCACCCCTGGCACCTCCCCCTCTTTTGGCTGCCTGGTGGTACCTGCAGAGAGAGGAAGAGAAAAAAACGAGAGGTCATTAGAGCCAAATAGGACACTTGAGAAGAAAAGGCAGGAAGGTAGGGAAAGAGCCAAAGGAAGAAAAAAGGATTGGACAGGAAAAGACGGCCGATTTGAGGCTACAAAGTGCATAAGAGGAAATGGGAGGAGAAGGGAAGTGGAACAGAAAAGGCTGACAGAGGAGTCATCACTTGTGATAGCCAAATCCATTCACACAATTCTGAGTGAGTGACAGACAGCTTGAGAGGAGCAGGGAGAGCAAGCTCAAGCAGCAAAACACCATCATTCAGTCCCTACAAGCCAATCCGACGGTGCTTTAATAATGACTCAATCGATATGGCAATTTTACCAAGCATAAGTCAAACTCTCATACACAGCACACAATACGGCGCCGATTGGATTATTGTCGAAACAGCGGGAACGCAGAGGCACCGCATTACTGTGCAGCAATTAGAGCCTTCCCGCATCAATGCTCTGGAGATCTTCATCAGTGCAACAGCATTGAGGCTCGGCTGTGTAACGGCAGCAATGAGAGTTTGGAGTTTAATGAGGTGCCGCGTTTGTGTCCCTGCCAAGTGGACTTTCAGCTCAGGCTCACTAAAGTCCGCTGGTGCTGATCTCTGCTGTCTATCGATCATGCCAGAAAACAGTCACTGGTCTGGCATGGAGTTTGGAGACGGCTGTCTGAGCTGGTTGCCAGGATTTGGGCCCAGAAAATGCAAAGGTGGATCGCTCCAACCATGTGGATTTTGGATCAATCACCTCTGTGAAGAAGCTGGGATAGCGGTTTTGAAAACATTGTGGGAAAACTGGGAAGAAAATCTTCATATGTTAAAGAATAAATGATGTATCAGAGCAGAAGTAAAAGCTGAGGAAGATTAGTTTACAGATCAGACTCACACATACCGTATGCACACAAATCCCCCCCAAAGTGTGATATCTTAATCATTAGGACTCTATTGATCATCTGTCACCGCTTTACTCTTGTAGAGCATCTACCAAACATCCTGTACTGTTTTCACTCCTCTGCTGGGAGAAAAGATGGCAGCTTGTCAACACCTAATGAGAAAGGAAGGGACGCCCAGATCATCAGACATCGACAGCGTGACTGCCGTGTATACCTGCCGAACATTACCAAGCTGTGCAGTGATTAAATGTGATTGTTTGTACTTATCTCGGTCTGCGTGTGCCTATACGTGTGCATATATCTGTGACTTTGTGAGTAATGGTTATTCATTATAAATCAGAAACCTCACAGGTTTAACTGGGAGCTTTTGTGCACACCCCCATGAATTCTTACAATCTTTTGCACTGATAAAAATCCAATTGACTGCATCTGTCTTTCACCGCTACAACATTTACAGACAGCATAAGCATATTTCCTGACACAACTCAACTGCAAAGCTCTACCACAGATGCTCTAGTGTAATACCAGGTTGTTGTGATGCTTCTAAATCTCAGGTTTGACCCCCTATTAAAGATCGCCACCTCTTTTTCCCTTTCCTACATAATCCAGTGGAAAAACAACAATGGGTCAGAGCTCGAGCAGATTTAATGTTGTGTGTGATTGGCAGGTTTAGACTGGAAAGATCACCTCCATAAATAGTGGTAAAAACATCCTTGCAGTGTAAAACATTAGCAATGAGAGCTCAACAGCAGGACGACTGACTAGGAGACTGATTCTGACTGGGTGGTTGAGGACACACGAGTCAGTAGATGAGGACAGAGTCAGATGCTGGACTTAGAATGACTCAGAAGTCACTGAAACATCAAGTTAAAGCCTGAAGAGAAGCTCAGTGAAGATAAAACATAAAACTCATACTCATACACGTAATAAAACAGCATGTGTACACATTAAAGTATTTCCTTAGATGTTTAGATGTTGGACAATATGACAAAATAATATATTAAAAACAGATTAATCAGTACGTATATTTACATTATAACCTCGTCCCATGAGGACACAGAACATTGATGAGCTTTTCTATCAGATAACACTACCTAGATTGCATTATGGGATCATTTCAACCAGTAAAATACTGGTTTAATATCATCGGAAAGAAGAGTCTCTGCGAGTCGTTTCCAATATTCACAGTGGAAGCAAACCTATGAGGTCAAAGTAAAATAAAAATCTTAAAGTATCGTCCTGCAGCGTAGCTTTGAATGCTGCACCAGCAGCTTAGCCATCCAGGCGGGGCGGGTCGCTTTCCACCGGGTACATTTATTGATCTGTAAGATCAGAATGAAATTATTCTGCTGCCCACACCAGAGTAGGCAGAGACTGCAGGAATACTGATGACCTGCTGATGGCCTTCTCCCACAGCTTCCTTTGGTGGACACGCCAACTGAGCAGGAAGAGGGAGTGAGCGTCTTGTTGGATCTGAGCTGGGAATATTGATCGATCATCTGGCCTCCAGTTAAGCAGATAGGCTGACACTTCCTCATTTCTCCTTTTTCCTTTCTCTTTGCAGTATTCTGCTCTGACTGGATTAGCCCATTACCTGTTTTTCTGCTTCACCACCTGCTATTCCTCACGCTTAATACCTGTGAAGTATACCTTTTGATTAAAAAGAACATTGCACCCAGAAAAAAATCCATACTATGTTCCTGCTGCCACCTTTCAGTGTCTTCATCAGCTGTTAAGCTTACAGACTTCCTCTGTTAGGCTTGAAATCGAGCAGGTAGAAGCCAACTATAATAAAACATGATCAATAATTGATGTTTTGAAATGTCCTCAGGTAAGTTCAGGATATTTTCTCCCTCTGTTATTGGTGCAGCCAAAGCAGTGCAGCAATTAATCAGCTGATCAAAGCAGGAAAGATGGCAGAGGTACTGATATATATATATATATATTTTTAAAACGGCAGCCGACTGCACAGATAAGAGGCAGCAATGCACTCCTGGAAACAAAAGTACTTCAGTTGTGAACTATTGATTGGATGTCATGGTCTCGCCAATAAAGAATACAGTCGGCTGGGAGCCAAAAATGGTCTTTGCATCGCAATCAGCTAGTGTAGCAAAACCTCTCAGAGGTGACACTGCAAGTAGGAGTATGAGCGCCGCAGAGATTTATGGCTTAAATGACTTAAATCTATAATAGCACTGAAAAGCTTCACAGCTGCCACTTTAGGGGGTGAAGACATTCTCTGCCTCCAAACATGACAACCTTCTACTGTAAGGCTGTTGGGTTTTTTTTGCTTCAGAGAGGGTGGATGTGTGTGAGAAGACGAGAGAGATTACTTTGAAACGCAACAAGGAAAGTCCATTTAGAGAAAGAGCTAAAATAGCTGATATACTGAAATAACTCAGCTGGGTGTTTGATGATAAGAGGACAAAGACCTTTACTGAATAATAGACAGGGAGAAGAGGGGCCAGCAGTGAAAAACAAAGAGGAAGCAACGGAGATGGAGACATCTGAAAGGTAAAAAGGCTGATTGGTTGACCTCATGGAGCATTCGCAGTAGCCTGCAAGTGTGTTTTAGAGGGAACAAATGTATTCATATGCATGTTTGTATAATTAGACAGGAAGTCACCGAGAGGGAGAAGCAAAGCAATGGAGATTCAGAGCTAAAAATAGAAGGAGGATGGACTAATTATCATAATAAAGAGTGGGGGAGGTGGTCCAATAATACAGTCACAGCGTGAGTAAGTGTGGGAACAAAGAGGTGGGTGGGTGGATGGGGCAGTGGTTTCTTTTTATATTAATAGTTAATACCTTAATCTATACATGCAGAGCTTCACATAATTATGTCCTCTAGATTTCTGAGAGTCATACTAATAAAAAAAGTTTCTGTACGTTTGTAGTAAAAACACATGAAACAGTTGTACAATAATTGGACTGTGCAACATACCCAGATGAATAAAACTGGTCCCAGTTGAGCTTCTAGCTCCAGTGTCTCCCAGCATCTCATCTATCACAGGCATCAGGCCATCTCCAGCCGGTTTGTAACAATGACTTTGGCAACTCTAAGAAAGACTAAAAATACTTCCTAAGAGGTGAACAGGTGTGACACTTTTTCACAATAATCCCCAGGCGAACTCTGAAAAGGATTCACACATGAAAGTACTGGTGTGAAAGCAGTACACCTGTCTGCCGCTGCGCAGGAGTCTGCTTGGAGGTCTTTTCCCGCTGAATCAGTGCATGCTGCTTATTGTTTCACCCCTTTAACCTTGCTGCATGTTTAGCTAAGCCTTTCTAGCTAAGAGCAGAAACAATGCCTTCCTGGTGGGACCTCAACCATCCTGGCACTTACTATATCTTTATGCACGCTGATCAAATTAAGAATTTTCTATGGTATTTAACTGTGCATCTATCTCTGATTGTCTCACCGTTTCAAATTAGCCTGCTCCATTATCCTTTGTCTTGCTGCTCTCATTTCCAATTTACCTCATCTCTCTTCCATCCATCGGCTCCTCTGTTGGTGTTCTCTTTCCCCATTACTCCCTCTCTGTCTTTTTTAATCCGTGCTCCCGTCTCCTCATTATCCTCCTCTCTTCTTTCCTCCTTCCTTCACGCTCTGGCTTGCACTCTACTCTTACATCTCACTCACTCTCACTGCTCACCCCCCGTTTCTCCGTCCTTCTCTCAAGTTGGCAGATGTGAAGTGTGACAGCAGGTCTATAGGAGAGGTATGATTGAGCACACACACTGGCATCCTTATTTACACTACAAAGCCCAGGCAACAGATGTAGCGACACAACATGGCAACAATCTGACGGGAACGCCTGCCATCGCGACGACACGTCAGTGCCTGGCAACACAGACTTACCATGGTAACAAGCAGCAACATC
Organism: Kiunga ballochi; assembly: GCA_037177335.1. Lineage (NCBI taxonomy): Eukaryota > Metazoa > Chordata > Actinopteri > Atheriniformes > Pseudomugilidae > Kiunga > Kiunga ballochi. The sequence goes on from JBAMIG010000010.1 coordinate 21,163,857, forward strand.
TACATTTATTGTACTAAAGTGAAATTTATGTCAGATTTGACACTATTTTGCATGCACAGCTGTTTTACAAGTTGCAGTCTCATAGGTCGTCAGCTTGAGTACTTTTGCTCTCCAAAGCTGCAGGAATGTTCTAGCTGCTGCCTTGCAGAACAATCAATCAATTACTGTCACAGGCTGGCCACAGAGAGCTCGCACCTGGTTACCTCAGAGTAATTCACCGGGTGTTCAAGCAGACAGGTTTTACTCTGATGGGAGCTGCAGACTGGAAGGACTAAGGGACTTGGATGTCACTGCTCTGGAGTAAATCACTCCTGAGCTTAAGGACACTCACAGTCAGTCCAGTTACAGTCAGCACAGAAGATGGCAGTGTGGGACAGTGGTAAGACTGGGCTGTTTGATCAATTAGAGACCAATTAAACATTTAGAGCTAAAGGCAGATGGATGTTTTCTACCATTCCTATGCAATTAAAATCAGAGAACTTCAAAGCTTTAAACAGAAACTGAGCTGACGTGTGGAAGAACCAGAGACAGCATCTGACATGTAGTTTACAGGATGCCTAAATCTATTTCAGCTTTGCTCAAAAAGAGGTTTCTTTCTGTCACCAGTAGCTGGGTTCATTCATATAAGAAAACCTTAAAATTCATAAATAAACATTTGCCATGTTTGTACAAATCTATGAATGAAAACTACATGACAGTGCCGCTTTCACTCCATTGTACCTGCTCTGCGAGCATAATCTATACAATGATGATCAATGGTATATGTGGTGTTACAGGAGGTTCCTGACAATAAGCAGTTGCCAGGCAACCAACAGAGACTCCAAGAAATCCCCATCCATCCTATCTTCAGGTCGATAGAGGGAATTAGAAGCAGGGTAGCCAGTTCTGTCCTGCTTGCATCCTTAAAACTAACTTCCATCGGGTTACTATTTATGTTAGCGAGAATACTAATGTGAATTTTTGTTAAAAAGATCTGTATAATGTCACATTTTTTATCTCTTACTGAAGTGATGGAGAGCCATTTGGGTTTGTAGATTTATGGAATGGATTTATGGAATAATTTTATATACGCTCAACAACAAAATACCAAAGTCATTCCTAACATTTTAATGGACATTTCAAAGCTCTAAGCCATGCACAGTGTCAGCATACTCTGGTTATTCCAAAGTAGCTTTACATAGCTCTTTAAATAGCTTTACTTTGTGTTTATTTTTAAATGCGAGGAGCTGGAACCATTTTGTTTGTTTTTTTTATGCTTCAGCTGCTGCACATATATTAGTGAAATAAGAGGAAAATATAACCGGGCAACAGACATGATGGAGTAAAACTTATCAACCTGCTAGAAAGGTGCAGTTCAACACAGTTCAATGCTGATGCTTGTTGTGTATTTTCAGCCTAACTGAGGCTGTAGAGACATCAGTGAAGCTCGGTGCATGTGCATCCAGCCAAGTTGGTGACACTGAAAAATTACCCCTAGGTAGGTGTTTCCTGTGGTGATGGGAATCAGCCGCAATGAAAAGCAGCTTTATTAGTCTGCAGAGTGACTGACGCAGGGAGACAGTGGGGATCATGATGGTGCATATATGCAAAGCTCCTGTGTGGAGTTTGGTATTCTGTGTGTGTTTGTGCAGAGACATAAAGACGGACCAGAATAAACAATCCAGTTCTCTGAGGGGTTGGTACTCACTGACCAGATCAGGACGAGCGGTACATCGAGTGCCTGGTTCATCAGCTGGAAATACTCAGAGCTTACACACAGAGACACAGGTTTGAGTGGCAAAACTACAGACAGGAGCAGAAATACAAAAGACTTCAGAGGAACCTCAGTTTTGATTAACATCTGAGTGAGCGGATCCCACTGTGAAGAGGAAACGAGATAAGATGACACCTGTCCGGAGCTTAACTTGGAAAGCAATTTGCAACCATAGCCAATTCATTCATCATGTTCAATATTTGCTATTTTCTTTCCATAAAATGTAGATAATTCCCCCGCATTTTCTTTCATCTGTGAAACAACATTAATCCAGCGTGCCAATCAAACTGCAGGGAGCACAGAACCACATCAAAGCATGTCAGCCAGCCCTTTAACAAGAGCAAGCCAGTAGGCAAATCACTCCTTTAAGGAGAATCCCCGCAGGATGATGCGTTTCTCTCCCTCACACACATTTACACGTGTAAGCACACACCACAGAGAATGGCATGTAACACTCCCTATTAATCTCTATCTATTTAATATCACCCCACAAACAAAATGATCAATGCAACTGTGTTAAAGAAGACATTTAAGCATACAGTGTCTTTATGTGCACATATGATCACCACATACAGTATACAGGTTATACACTGATCTTTATTACATCAATGAACACCACTGTTACCATCAGGACAAACATGCCCAAATAACTATTATTATGCTTCTTCCTCCCCCTTTGCTTCATCATCATCAGTGCCAGTGCGAGTTAACAAGTTGTTGGTTTGAAAGTGAAGCTAAAGTATAAATGTTGGTTAATATTTTCACTAATGAAATCCCTGAACTGAATAAATCCATATGAGTCAGCTTCAGTGGGTTTTATTTATTCATGTTTTATTTTTTAACCTTTTATTCTTTGCGAACTTTTAGAGGCAAGGAATTATAATTTTATTGTGTTATATAGTCATTTTTTTATCCTACCAATTTATTTTTTATTCTTTTTATTTATTTCCTTTTTCTTGCGTTGAATTGGCTGATTTTGCTAATTGTTCCAACTTTATTTATAAGGTCTTTAAACACAAATCAAATAAAAACTATCACTCATTATTAATTAAAAATGGGAGGGTTATAATTTAATATTTCACCACATTGTCTGACTTAAAGCAAAAAGATGGCTGCAACATTACTACCAGTGCAAACTGGTGCAATGCCAGTACAGTCTGCACTGTTTAAACTTCACCATCTCACCAGCACGCACAACATACCATTCAGAAATCTGGATAAATGTACCAGAAAAGCACGTTATTGTTTTTTTTTAAGGTAAATACAAGTGAAACATGTGTGACGGCTGATGTGTGAACAGTCGACACATCGTCAGATTTAATGTTTGGACAATCACTTGTGAGTATTTAGAGTAGCTTCTGAGCAAACCTTGCAGAAAATAAATTTAATATTTATTTATTTTAAAAATATATGTATATTTTAAAATCATTAAAGTTTAAAAACAGCTAATTACAATTTGAATTATTTTACATCTAGAAATAAATTCAGATTAATAAACATTTTTCAGCTTGTCAAACACTAATTATATTATTGTTTTTTCATCTCTGAGTAGATAGTTTTATTAGCTATTTAGATTTAGTTTAGGCTATTAAGTATAATTTATTCCTGTGCTGCAAAATGAAATTAAATAAATCCTATTTCCTCTGAATAAATGCAGAAAAAGCTTAATGATCAACATATTTACAGAAACAAAAATAGTTTATTTTATACATCTTATCTTATCCTGTGTATCTAGATACTTATCAAATCATACAGAGGTGGGATAACACCCAAAAATTTAATTTAAAGGTTTATAACAAGTTATTTTGTTCTGGAAGCATCTTTTTGTACACAGAACATCATTATTTCAGTGCCTTTATCACTGCACCTTTTATATAGCATTTCTTTTACATGAAATAACCAGCATCGGCTCCAGCTGTGAACTTCTACCACCTAAACTGCATGTTTCTGCACACAAAATGAATTGCGTTTATCACCAAGAAGTCAATGTTTTTTTAGAGAGACATTTTTTACATTTTATCTCTGTCAGAGACAAACTGTTTATTTTAAACTACCCTTTCAAAAATCAATAAGACTGCAGGACTGGGTCTTCTAACTATAGATCTGGTATAAAAATAGCATAATTAGGAAGCATTCATGCATGAAAGCAAACTGTACACCTGTAGCTGCCACACACTTATAGATATTTGTTTCTAATGTTAAATATTGGTTGTATTTAGTACAGGTTAGTCTCCATCACCTCACCTTCTAATGCACTGTTCCCACCGTGTGCATAAACGGTGGGAGTTAGCGTTAACAGGACTGTACATTAAAAACTCATGCATACATCAGGATTAAAATGTGTCTTTCACCTTCCACACCCCATTTCCTCACATTATAACGATAGCAATCTTCATTACTGGCATCATTATCTGATACATACACCATCCCAAGCATCTCTGCCATATTCTTCATCAGGATCTTTATCTGCTCCTCCTCTGTAGTCTCTACAGGAGGATTTCCTATCAGGAGGCTGAGGAGCTGCAGGGCAGCCAGTGTCCAGAACTGTGGATCTGAACTGACAGAAGCTGCATGTATTTATAGGCAATCTGAGTGGAAAAATATGCTGCTCACTGTCCAAGGTATTTATAGAGCCTTTTACTAATGCCTTTGAGTAAAGGGGAGAAGAGGAGATGGTTCTCCTGGGAATAACTTATGAGACTCTTTCGTAACTCCTTCTGCCCCCATTACACATACAGTACATATCTGCCCTTCAAGTCCTTGCAGCTCTACCCTTCATTGTTTCTCACTTTTTATTTTTGTTCACTCTTTCCCCCGCAATTTCTGCACTGCTGCCTGCTTCCTCTTTAATTCTGCTCCTCTTATCCTTTTACCTTTTCCCATCTTCTCCCACAACCTCTTGTCACATGTCCACATCCGTCCCCTACTCTCCCCCACCCCGTTTCCCAAACCCACATATCTGGCTCTTCGATTGCATTTCCCAGATCTGTTTATTCCTCCAGCCTCTTTCAGCACTCTTGCACACTCATCTCCACTTGTATCACATTTCACACAAGCTGAAACAGTTTGCTTAATCACTCAAAGAAGGTGATCTGACAGGAGCGCAGACGTATCAACTGGCCTAGATTTAATCCCATAAATAAAACGGAAAATTGCTGCAAATTTTAATGGCTTGAGCCTAGCATGAGAGTGTTTTGCTTTTCCTGTTGCTTTGTGCAGCATCAGGTGATGTGATGCAACCTGTAAACATACATTTTATTAGTTAAACAAAAACATTTAAATGTTTTTTTGTTGTGTTATGGTTTTTTGTGTGTGTGTTTTAGACCAGAAAAGTGACATTTAGAGCGAGACAACAAACGCTGTTCTCTCACAGGATGCAGCATGTGGTGTAAAACTATCTCCTCCCCTCTTTCTTATCTTTTTAAAGAGGACATATCATGCAAATTTCACACTTTTAACCCTTAAATACATTTATTTTGCACTTTTAAGTGTTTAGGAATGCAGAAAATGTCAATTTATTCCATCTTGGTACTGTACATGTATCTACACATACATCACATACATTTTGATATTAATTTTCAGTTTGTTTAATTTTCTCTATTATGTTTTTTTTTTTGTATCTATTACATCACAGTATTTGCTGTGGGTCTGCCAGTAACCAATTTTGTGAATCTGATACATTGACATTTATAGTAAACTTACCAATTATATGTTTCTCTGCCGGAAGATTATCATATCGCTGCTATCAAGCTACAAACATGGCAGAACAGGGTCGACTTGAACTTCCTGTGACCTGGAAGGGGGCGGGGCTTTTCATGCCTCATTCATATTTAAAGAACCGGCACCAAAAAGAGTCCCTCTGAAGACGCACCTCAGAACAAGGTTATAAGGTGTGTGAGGAGCGACCAAAGCATTGCAGTTCTACTTTATACAGACAATAAATGATTGATTTACATGTTAAAAGGAAGGATTTAAAAGCATCATCATTTAAGTGTCCTTGAACCTTATATAGTTGCTTAAAATGATAATGCCTTTAGGGTTTTTATATTAATTAAATGTTTGGGTTTTAGTTTGTCAGTAAAAGACATTGCTTACATTGTTCCTCCTGTCTGTTTAGATGTCTGATAAAAATCTCAGACAGGTTTGATAATTAGTTTTCCAGCCTAATCAAAGAAAAATACTTGGGGAGGTTATTAAAGATTATGAAGTAAATCACAGTTTCCACGCAGTGTGGGGGGGAAAGAGGGACCTTTCTGCATATGTGAAATAGTCCAATAGGAATGCAAACAGTGCACTTCTCATAAAAACTCTGGTGAGGTCATAATATTTGTGTGTAATTTATTAAGCTGAGGAAAGACCTTGTCCAGTAAAAGAATTGTATGAAGAAAACAGCTGGAAAAAGTCAATTATAAGAAATAAAGCGGCGGGCGTCCATGGAATCACAAGAAGCTCTCTGGAGACTCCAGAGGCCTGCAGTTGTGCATTAAGCTGCATTTTAGCCACCTTTAACCAATGCTCACAGAGAGCTGGAGGACAGATACAGGCAGACACACTTTTAACGTAAATGTACATTTATATGCTACACTGCATCGTCCAGAATGGATTGAGTTTAAGGAGGCTGTTAAGTGGGTACTGTGTCCCAACAGGGTGGTGGTAGAGTGAACATTTAGCCTAAACTGAAGAAGGCTAACACAGCAGACTCCTTTAAGGAGACTAAAAGACGTAAAAATGGCCTCTTCAAAATAAAACTATTTCCTGTAATGCTACCGAAGGAAAAAATCATGCTGTCTGCAGTAACGTTTTTACACAAGACAACACATCATCTCATGCTTAGAAAACACACCCAAACCATCTCCTCACAGTAACCCTACTAAGAACGAGTGAAGCATCTTTTAAGAGGAGATCTCTGATGGTGTTACACACCCAAACAGCAACTTTCTGAGGCAAATCTGGCATACTCAGGTAAGATGCAGGCACACAATGTCCTGCATGGACTTATCAGCTTAGTGGACGAGAACATTTTGAAGTTAAATGCAAAGAACTTTTATGGATCTATGGTTTTTTTAAAAAAAATCTTTTTATTTATTTATCAAATACAAAAATTATGAAAGATGAGCATCTTTAAAACCCAATCAAAGTTTGTTGCTTTAAACTGTTTTGCAGAATTACACGGATACTATAATCAGATGAAAAAATGTTCCTTTTAACGCTTTTGTTCTCTGAAATCTACTTGATTATATTTAACATTTTATGATAAAGAGACATTTCTACTGTTATTCACACCAATTATTTGTGTAAAATAAATAATAACAACATAATAATGGAAGAAAATTGATATTAGTTAAATATAAGAATGCAATTAATCTAGAAAGTGTAACAATTTAAAACATTTTTATAAAACATCTTATTATAAACTTTCAAATAAACCCAAATAAGCATTTTATGTATTTGTTATTGAGGTGGGTTATGTTTTTATTCATATTTAACATTGTTTTTGTATTCACTTGGTTTAAATATAAGTGTATATTAAATGTATGTGTATGTTTGCTTGCTTTGGATGGTGGCCAAATCTGATCATTTCTTTTCAGTTTCTATTAATATTAAAGCTCTTGTGCAGGTTTTACTCCCTTCGCTACCATTACTCTTTTACCATTCTGACTTACTCCAATTTATTCATTTTAGTACATTATTACCTTGTGCACAAGCTTGTTTATATTTTATAACATGCATTAGTCTTTAGTGACTAAAAATGTGTATGATAATCCAACTACCAATTGGCACAAGTGCCTTCTGAAATGTAAATGCACATGCTAAAATAAAAAAATAGGCAATCTTTCAAACAAAACAAAGCACAAAGTCATAAACAGAAGAGCGCCTGGAGGCCGCAACACACTGTCTGAATAAAGTTATTAATATCAGATAATTATCACACTGTCTTCATTATTTTTAGTGGGCAATCCTTAAGCTGAATGATGTAACAGGGTGCAGTGGTTGATGTCAGCATGTGAGCCTCCTAGCAGTGTGAACACACACACACACACACACAATGACAGACACGCCTTCTCCTGCGTCCTTGACAGCATGTTGTGATGCAGAATGGCGTCTGCTTGTCAAGCTGACAGACCGGCGCTGACAGCATGGTCAGAGCGCTGCAGACAGGGGAGAAAAACACTGATTTCTAATGCTGCAAACCACAACAACAAAACAGCCCGCCGGGCATGAGCAGTGCAGCACTCAGGACCATCATCCCAGATTTTTAGCTCTCTGATGCTGTGTCAGCCTGATGGCTGAGCATCGCTTGCTAATGTGGATGTCTGACAGCCAAAAAGTCATGCAGTGAATAGTGGTGAAGACCCCTTATGTGAAGATTTTGAATCAATAAAATGACACCAGAAAGGTTCAATTAAGACCAATTTCAGGAATCAATATAATAGAATAACAAAAATGCAGTACCAACAGAATAACATTTACCTGTTTCAGTTTCATAAAGTGATCATTATGTTTGATCATCAAGTTGAAAAGCTGATATTTTAGTCTTATAAAAGATTGGAAGACAAATATAACATGGTTTCAAAAAGGTATGGCATGTGATCAAAACAGGAACCCTTCAGCATTAACACAGTGGAGGTGTTAAAGTTAGCCAATCCCCATTAGATCATCTGTCACTCTCATTTTGCCTTTACCACTAAAATACACACCAAACAGTCTGACAGAAGCAGGAAACGGGTCAGATGCATTAGAGAAAAAATATATGCAGGATTGAAACTAAAATGGCAAGAAAATGTAAACAAGGGATGTGGTGACTAAATAACGTCAGAGAAGCCAGAATGATATAAAAGAGAGTGAAAGCAAAAGGAAAGTAAAGAGTAGAAACGCGATGCTAAGAAATTATTATTAACATTTTCTTGCATTTCAGCACACAAGCAGAGGATGTCTAACAGTTTGGGTCATTATAGTTTGTGAAAAGTGCACAAGTTTGGATCAGAAAGTTGAGAGTTTTTGTTTTTATAATAAAAAATGGGACAGTTGCTGCATGAGGAGATGCAAAAGAAATTTAAATGGTTAAATAATGGCCTGTGGTGTAACATATTCAGGTTTTCTATCTAAAAACAAATTATTCGGAGCATGAATGAAGAAATAATAAAGACATATTGAGCTGCTGCAGTGAGAGAAAGACCTCACTTTCAGCAATACTTCTCAAAACATCTGCATATGTGTGTGTTTAATTAGCTTTTTTACAATGGAAACATGTAGTTATATAAGTATACACTGCTATATAAAGACACCATGTGCTGGTTTGCTGTCTTGTCTTGTTGAAACTACTGCAACACGCTCAGGTAGAGCAGCAGAACCTGGTCATTTTTTTCCCATCACAGCTGATTCACAAGCCGCTCGACCCATTGGCTGATGGTGGACCTGCTGGGAAAGGCCCTCAACGTCAAACTCGGAAATGACATCGCCCCATAACGCGCAGAAGGCACAAACACAAAGCCTGCACTGATGTTCAACCCACAGGCATGAAGAGTCTGTGTGGGGGTTTGTTTGCCCACCATGAAACATTTCTCACACACGGATAAATGAAATGAATCAAGAGACAAACATGCTATTATCTTTGCATAGCTCTGTTCGTGTCTTTAGTGTGTGCTGAAAGGGGCATGGCATCACGATAGCAAGCCTCCAGACAAGGTGGTTGCCGTGGAAACCTTGGACGAATGGAAAAGAAGGAGCAATAGACGGCGAGAGACAGAGAGAGACAGACAGAGAGAGAGAGAGAGAGAGAGCATGTGTAATGAAAAAATAAGAAGGCGACATCCTGGGGGTGAGGAGGGGAAACTGAAAAGGGAAATAAGGCTCCAGGAGGAGGCGGGAAGGATGATTTATAAGAAAAAACAATGAAAAAAGACAATTATAAGCAGAGATTGAAGCCACAGAGTGGATTCTATAGCAGAGGAAAGAAGGCTGAGGTGTACTCACAGGGAACAGTACGGAGGTAGAGGTTGTCTCTGATGATCTGCTGGTGGTCGTGGTCCACTGAGCCCTTGGAGAAGCGCAGGTTGAGGTAGTGTCGCAAATCTTTGTCAACCACCCCTCCTAAACACAAACACAGCAAGAGAGAAATGAGTCCTTCTACAGAAGACCGTCAGACATTTTACCAGCATGCCATCTCCAGAGATGTTACAGGGTATGTAAATGAGCTCTGCGTGAACCAGAACGTGACACTGTACTCTGTAGAAGAACAAGCAGCAGCCTGATCTCTAGGACTGTTATTACACACTCCTGCTGTGCAGCTCATCTCTGCTTAAACTGGGAACTTATTCTGGCGAGACCAAAGTTTTCAAAGAAACAAAACACGACTGGTTAAATTTGGGGATACATAGATCCGTACTAGTTCAGAATTCCTTCATCCTGAGTTAAATTTCCATTTGGTGGCTAAATAAACAGAGCAGACCCGGGTGAAGAGTTCACCTCCACTAAGGACAACATCACATCTCCTTAATAAGCAATAAAAACTAAATATTGCAGATTTAGAGCAATCAAGAAATTCAATTTTGTGGCTTAATCAGGTTGAAAGCTTGCAATAATTTTCACATCAAGGCAAAACAGCAAAGCGCACCCATGCTGACATAAACACACACACATCTCATGGTGGTTGTGTAAACCAGTGATCCTCATGGGGCTAAATGTGCAACATCAGCAGGTTGGATGACAAAGGATACAACAGCTCAAACCCCCATGTGTCTGCCTCTCTGTCTCTATATATTATTTGCTGTATAAGCTGTCTTCCTTGTCATTAAGTCACTCAAGTGAAAGGCAGTGAAAATAAATAACATGCACAACTAAAGGCAGAAGAGGAGGAGCGAGCTAACGTATCTGTGCAGCACACACTGCATGATAATGTCCATGAATAGTTTCTCCTCCTTGCATCTCAATCCAGAGAAGCCCAGGAGGATGTGAGGAGGAGAACTTACTCTCCACGCAGTATTTGGTATGCATTGCAACCACATCGAACAGAAGGAGGAATGAGGTTACATGTCATGCATTTACAAATGACATGTCTTCTCAAATCGTGCACACTTTATTGACCTCCTGCCAAACTGAGTGGACAGCTTTCGGCCTTGCAGTTAAGCTTAACGCAGCACCTACCTGTCAAAGGAAGCATACAGCAGTGGAGAGGAAACTAATTGGGGCTCTGCTTTGTAAATTGGGCACACACATACATGCATCCTGACACAAGCGACTGAGATTCTGAAATAATGAACCCTTTTTGGTGAGGTGTTTCATGTAAAGTGAAACCATTTTAACATGCAATTTCAGCAGAGGAGGAGAGCAGGAAAGAGGAGAAGAGGGGAGACAGCTAAAAAAACACAAAGACAGGATAAAATATTGATTAACATTAGAACTGTTGGATTTTTTTAGATGAGTAAATGTCAGATCACAGCTTTCTATCCAGGCACAGGCCATTTCTTTGTCATGCAAACACCAACAAACACATATTTACACATGCACACCAGTACACATTCAGAGCAAGATGAGAGACAGTCAACTCAGAGGCAGTGCAAAACAGGCACCTCATCATCAGCTGGCCCAGATGTTGATAAAAGCAGTCCTCCTCCACAGGTTTATACATCCACTGACAGCCTGTCCTCCCAGGCGTCCTCTAGCCTTCCAACTAACCACCGCACATCTTCCGTTACCTCTGTGAAACCCCAATGTCTTCCTCCTTCCTTTGCTTCTCCACGGCTGCTCCAGCAACCGGCTGCAGCCAATTTTAATCCCAGAAGATGAAGAAAGAGGGGGATGGTAGATGCAGAGAGACGGGGATAGATGGAGGGAGACGACGACCGTCGGGAGAAAAAAAGAGGAAAAAGGAGATGTGCCAGTGGGAAGCCAGGCTCTGGAAAAACCTGCCAGCGGATTGGCCAGGCAGCTTGCACAATCCTGCAGCAGCCCCTATCTGCTTCCTCTGTTACTGCACTGGAGTGTGTGTGCATTTGTGTGGCCATGTGTGCATGTGACATGAGAGGAAACTGATTGACAGTAGCAAATAAATGTCCATGCATGTGAAAGCATTCGTTGATGCGCGCCTGTGTCATTGTGGGTGTGTGAGCGCTCGCAGCTGCTCTCTGACATTTCTCAAACACTCTTTGTCTCACCCACCAGATGCTCTCCCAGTCTGACCTTGTGTTAACGTCACAGACTGGAGAGAAATACGGAGAAGCGCAGCAGCAGCATATGCCATACTGAGGTTGCACACACTTGCACGCACATGGAGGGCAGATGAGCTCACAGCTGCAGATGCCAAAGAAGACGCCTAAAGCATCGTCTCGAGCAAGGTTTGGTCCAAATACATGGCATAAACAAACACCAGCACAGAAACACATGCTTGTGATATAAGTAGCCTTCTCAGTGAAGGGAACAGCTGAGTGTGAGGAAGAGTATGCTTAAAGAAGCTTTATTGGTGTAACTGTTTACACAGAGCACATTCACCATTTCCAACAGATGCAACATGTTAGCGTCACATTTAGTTTGGCTGCTTCAACGTGGCAAGAAAAGAAAAAGTCTGTGAAGCAGCTTTACAGACCTCCATGCCCCCTACCCCCCACCTAGACCCACATCAAGGAGAAAAGGATGACAGGCCTATCAATCACAAATCCATCAAGGCAGACAGTGATCAGTGTGGCTCAGGCAGCACTCAGACTGCACATCAGCTGATTAAAAAGAATAAATCAAATCAACATCATAATGTATGACCATTTAAACGATCCACTGGTACAGGTGGGGCACCTGGTGCTACCTTTACCACAGCAACCTTTAACCCTAAACATTACTGATCAATACATTTCCAATGGCAACAGATACTTTAGACATCAGCACACAGTGTTTCTCCTCTGATGGGATATTCCAGGTATATTACAGCATGAAAATGGCACAAATCATTGGGCTCAGAATATGACGGAGGGGTTCAGAAAGCATGAAACATCATTTTCAAATGTGCACTGGTTACCACAGCACCACACAGATCTTTGCTGGTGTGATTGAAAAGACTTCCAGGCACGTGTGACTCTCCCATCTGTAAAACATCGTAATGAATAATGAATCCCGCTCTGGGTGCTGAGAAATGTTGTGACATTGATGACATGATGCTGCAGTAAATGTATACCGTAATACAAGATAAAGATAAGGAATTAAATACGGCCTGCATGGTGGTAAGCAGCCTCACAGCAAGGAGGTCACTGGTTTGAGCCTCAGCTCAAGCAGTGGTCTTTCTATGTTCTCCCAGTGTTTGTGTGGGTTATCCACACCTCTCACCAATGACTGTACTGGGAAATGCTACTTCAGAGAGGTAATGATTGGTTTTTATGGCAATAGCTGTGAATTTGGCACACTCATATTAGAGGGAGGGCTTAAAGCTGTAATAATTAACCTGCTGATCAGATTTTCTATGTCCTGATGCTGGTTAATTTCCATCAGGTGCTTTCTTGCCATCCCTTAATGAAGTGGTGAATTTAACAAGTATATGCATTGTGTTGCTATCTATATGCTAATCCCCGAGCTGAAGGTGTGTGGTGGGTGCATCCTGCACAGAGTGATAAGATATTTCCCACACCTATTACTTTATTAGTCTAACCTATAATGAGAGGAAGGTCCTGGTTCAATACCTTTGTTTAATTTTAACACTATAATATGTAGTTATTCACTTATTTAGAGATAAGACTGAAATTTCCTTATACAGATAACCCTCAGACCACTTTGACAACGTGGCCTTCAGGAAATGAAAGCCGTAGCGTTCACATCCACAGCTTTGTGCAGGTAATTCCCATTGGCATGCTGTGGAACAAAATCCACCACTGATGCTGAATGACAACACAAAGTACCAAATAAAAAACCAGCACTATATTTCTAAAACCACTTGGTTTTCTCCAGTTTGTCTGCTGAATTTATATGTTCATTATTATATAGTTACTGCTTAGTGAAATGAGCAGCAGTGTAATCACATGTTTAACCAGATATTGTACACTGTGGGCTGACCCGATCAAAAAAGTAATGAAATTAACTTAAAATCTCTCTTTTCAGATGGAGATGTGAAGACGGGAGATGGAGTAGGTCCAATAATGCAACGTCTTTGTTGCTTAGCAACACAAAGGAAGCGTTTTATCCACACAGCTGTTCACATACATGACAACAATGCAAGCCCAAAATGAGCAACAGTAGCATCAAACTAATACAAATATAATAAATAAATCTATTGATTTTGTACCAGTTAACAAGAAAGTGTTAAGTTAAAGTATTTTACAATGTAAACAGGTTTAATTTATTCATGATAATTCAACTAACAACTCTGGTCAATACGACACAAATACAATCAAGACTTTCTGCTCACTGATCAACACTCATACTGGAGCATTAAAGGCTGTGTACGGTCATTGAGATTAATTAGTTGCAGGCTATTATTAATCAAATCAGGAGCTACAACTGAAGACTGTGTTATGAATTATCATCACCGGTAACAAACCTGAAGTGAAACATGGAGATGTGATTAATTCATTCACTTTGCTTACAGATGTTGAAAGACTACACCAGTGTTTTCAATCCTGAGCTCTACCTTTCCAGCTTTTAAAGACTAACGGGGACAAAGGTTTGTGAAATCAGTCCAACACCGAGCAAGGAGACTACTACATTGATGTAATCCACCTTTCTGCATCTAAGAGAGAGTGTCTGACAACATTACAGAGGAAATCCTAGAGACATACATGTGTCTAATGAAACTAAAACCCAACAGGAAGAGGTCTCGCAGTGACAGCAGCAGGTGAATTTCTCCAGCCAAACGGTGGAGATATGAGAGCAGAGGGACAGTTTATGTTCACGCAGGTTGAAACTGAAGCGGCAGATGGTTTGTTAGACAGAACCAGTTGGGAAGTAGTCTGTAAAAGCTGTTTGAAAAAGAGAGCTGGGAGACGGAAAAACTGCGGGATGAAGTATGTGTCCATCACTGTCTGATCTGATCAACAAAACATGACGAGCTGAAGCGGTCGGTGAATAAAGCTGCTGCTGCTGTTGTGAGATGCATGAAAACCAAGAGGAGCTATTTTCCCACAGACCAACACAAAGACGATGCCGGGAAATATCAATATATACAGATATCACGATATTGTGTTACTATGTCAACATTTAAAAGAAGTGAAATGATTTTTTTAATGATCAGATCTTATTAATGAGGCAGATTTTATTTCCTTATTATTTTTTTCCAGTGTAAATAAAACATAAAAACTATTCTAATTAAAACAATAAATAATCTTTAAAATATTTAATGTCTTTCCATTTTTCTTCATCCCAGTGTGAATGGCCCTCCACTACCCCCTATAGGTAATGATGTGTTGTTTGCTATGAAGGAGCGGTAACCACACCTGTTGGAGGTAAAGCCACCGCAGTAACCACGCTCATCATGCAATACTTGGCCCGCTGCTAAAATGTTGTCTATATATCATTTTCTTATGTTTGATGAATAAATTTAATTAAAAGAGGGAGGCAACTAGACGCCACATTCAGCAAGCAGGGCCACCTTAATTAAAACTTACCTGAAGACCCATTTCTATAAACTTGCTTTCAATCCAATATAAAACTCAGATTTTTGTTTTCTCTTTCCTGTTTTATTGTTTTAACTCTTTGTTTTCCTTTTCTCTGTTTGCCTTTTACCATTTTACCGCTTTTATTCTCACTTTTATTTAGTATGGTGTGGCAAATGGCATCGTGTTAAAGTGCTTTATAAATAAAGCCAAATTAATAGTTTTACAAAGCAGATCATTATCTTCTTTACTTTCTGTGGCACAACGAAGCAAAAGTACCCAAAAAGAACAACATCCCAACCTTAACACATCCACCCACATTCAGACTGTTCCATACCATTTGATTACACAGCTAACATATTGGGATTTATGTTTGCAGGAGCTGTGAGGAGCTTTCAAAGCTTCGAACACAAATAAAGGAGGAAAATCTGGAAATGTAAAAATTCTATGTAAACGCCTCAGACTGTGCCGGGTGGACATGCATGCATGCATGCAGTAAAACACAGATGCATCTCCTCCTGCTGTTATAACATTAGAAGCTCCTTTAGCTGGTTTATTCCAGACATTTTCACAAAGAAAACATTTGTTTGCAACGACTCTGAATCTCTAAATCTTAGATTTAGCACAGGAGTTTCCTTCCTTTGAGCCTTACTTCTCCTTCCTTCCTCATTAAAATAGATATTTTGCAGTGTGTTTCTATAATCTTTCTCCATGGATACACCTCTGCAGACAGCACATTTGCTACATAGCAGGACTGATCATAGAGACATCTTTGTACAGGAATTGTAAATCCTGCTTTTTTGCATTTAGCGGGTCAAAATCCAACACCCGTAATTTCTTCTGACAAACAACCTTCCCGAAAGCAGCTTTCAGCTTTACAGCGAGCTAAGGATCATGAAAACTACCTGCTCACGAGAGAGAAAATATTTATCAAGATACAACTGAAGAATTTATCCTTCTCCTCACATCTTAAGCGTTTTTAACCCTTTTCTTGCTCCATGTTTTGCATCTGTCATTTCTGCTCCAGTTTGTTTTTATCAGTTTAATTATGTGCAGAACATATTTATTTGCATAAAGACTGAAATCCAGTTTGAAAGAGGAAAGGATACGGTACATGTAAAAGCCAACAACAACCATTTTGTTTGATTTGGAAAATCATAATTAGGATTGACGTGCCTGCTGTACCAGAAGGATGGAAGCACAGTCTAGCAAAAGCCATGCATGGTTTCTCTACTCAGAAAATTTAACTGCACAAACAACCCTGCAGTCATGCTTCAGGAGTTCATGCATGCAAACTCGGACGCACACACAAATATGCAACACGTCTCCAGTGAAACTGAAAAGTAAGATAACGGTTATGCACAAAGGACACACGCAGACACACGATCACAGAGAGCCAGTTAAAGGTTGAGATAGGAGCTGGTGGTCAGGGAAGGAAGTGGTTTTGCTCCATTTTGTTGTTATGGAGAGCAAAACTGAGTCAGTAATCAATAACTTTGCCCTTTTCTTACTATAGGTCACACAGGTTGCATAACTGCTGGAGCGGGCTAAATATGAAGCTGATGATACACATTAACAGGACTAAGGTTTATAGTTAGTTTCTATTACTTTTCAAATATCTTTTACGTTTTTTTTAACATCTCATCTTGTGTTTCATCATGCACATGCACAATGGCCACGAAACACAATCATCATATAGTGTTTCTTCTCTCTAAAGCTGTTTTCCATGCCTCCCTGTTTCAACACGTCCGATTCAAATGAATCCCGGTGCAGATCCTGATAAGCTGTTGGTTTAAATCTGGACCAGGATGCATGGAAAACCTGCAGGATTCTGACCAGTTTCCAACATTTGCTCTACACGGTGTTTCTTCCTGTAATTCTTCCAGCATTAGACAGAACAGGAAAGAAGAAATCATGTGATTTTTCACCTTTTTGTTTTGCTCACATTCATTGATTAGCTTTGTTTTAGGACTGCTTGCTTCATTTTTGTCTATCAGAGAAGAAATTAACTTACTTAATTGAGAGAAAAAAGCACAGAGATATACTGTATAAACATTCAAAGGAGATATTTATATATGTAAAAATATTGACTCATATAATACATTTAATGTGTAGTGTTTAAACTTTAGACTGGCATCCCCTCAATGTAAAGCTGATAACCTGGACTTTAAGCACATATTCAGTTGTATAGTTTTAATAAATATGTTTTAATAAATGTGCTGAACTGAAGGCCAGTAGCATTATTGATGTGTGTGTGGGAATCATACATGCCCTCTATGTACTGATAGCTTCTACATGGGTGTATTGTTAAGGCCATTTAGCCATGGATGAAGTATCTGTTTTCCACTAATCCTAATAGCGTTGTTACAGCAGGCGGCAGGACCCATTATTAATAGCAAACAAAGGAGCCCTTCTCCTAAAGGTCTTATCATTGATCCCCCACCATCCTCTGACCAGTTTTAATGATGACATTTGTTCATGTCTTCCTCTACAGTGGTGTAATCAGGACCAGATGCACATTTACAACCTGTGTCACAATGAGGAGAAACAAGCCTGCATGATAAGACAGCTAGATTAAAGGTGGAAGGCGACAGGAACTGCCCACCATGATATTCCCAGTGCCGTCTTCCTCCCGCAGCGGGCTAGTAAATTCCTCATCTCTTCTCACATTACACATCCAGGCCAATGAGAAAAGAAAACATACTGATAGCAAAGCGGTGCGCGTGTCTTTGTGTATGCAGCAGCTCATGTAAATGTGTGGATATGAGAGCGTTAGTCATTCCTGATTGTGTTCTTCAGCTCAAGCAGCGGTCCTCAGATTCTACGGGGAAACATCAAGTAGGACGCATCTTAATGGAAAGAAAAACAAAGACCAAAGAGGATGAAAAAAAGTGCAATGGTATCTGTGAGCCCATTAACTATTTCCTGTAGAGGCAGGAAACAAAGTATCAATAATAGGGAGGCAACATAAAGAGGGAGTGGAGGAATTTACCAACCTGAAGGGCAATGTAGTGAAATAATAATGAAATGCTCATCGCTTTGGGGGCGAATCAGTCGATAATCAGGAGTTAAAACCAGCGTGGGTGTGTTCCCAGTCAATACAAAGAATTAATAATTAGGGGTCATGGTTGAGAGAGGGCCACCATCTGAGATTCATAATGATTCTGCTCTACCATGCATCACCGAGCTGCTATGATCTATCTATCTATATATATATATATATATATATATATATATATATATACATATATATATATATATACAACCACATTTCCCCAAAGATTGATGAGGTGAACTATTTCATTTCATGCGCACAAAGGAACAAAAAATGCTGAAAGTGAGGCATTTCACTGCTTTGTAAAATAAATAAATAAAAGATAATTACCATCTTGAAACTGATGGCAGCAGCAGTCTCCAAATATTAGAAGAGGGCAACAAAACACTCTGAGCAAGTGAGTCTGAAAAGACACAGCTAGAAGGACATACAGTACTGCAGCTAATTAGTTTCAATAACATGATCGCATCTGAAAAAAACAGCAGAGAAAGGGAGAATTTGTAAGAAAGATGTGCAGAGAATCAGCTAAAACTAATTAATAATTATAACATCATTTTAATAATAACGGTCTTCATGGTTAAACACTGACGGCTTTAAACATTACATCACCGGGGTGTATCAACAAAGCTGAACAACTGGGTAATTAGCAACACACTGAAAACAGGCAAGATCATGGAAGTCCCTGCATGAGATCAGCAACACCAAAGTCACTTCACTGCACCATCGTCTACATGTCCACACGGTCTCTCCGGGCCGAGGCAAATCTCAAAAGGACTGTGGCAAAGTGGGGAACTGAATCATTTTCACTTAAACTGTTAAAACGGAGGGGGAGGAATCATTAAGTCAAAAGTCTGCATCTCATAAGGGTCTTATGCAAATGGTAACTTGCACATCTGAAACTGCACCATGAATGCTGAAATATACCCATTTTATAGTAGACGTCTTTTACATGGTGGCCTTGTATATTCTGCAAAACAATGCTAAACCCCACTGCCTCTGTTACGGCATTATATTGTAGTCTAGATGCTGGACTGACCTATCTGCAGTCCAGACCTCTAAATAAACACATTTGGTGCAACGTGATATGCAAACACATCAGTTATACATCATCTGATATCCTCCGTCCCCAACTGTTTGTGTTTACAGTGTTTAAAGAACAGGAGAAGCTGCAGAAGCACATGTGGCTCTCAATCCATCACAATATAAACATGAACCTGATAGAGGTGTGGACCCAAATGCAGGCAGGATGCAGGTAATGGGGTTTTTATCTCAAACAATTGCCACAGGAAAAACAGGAAATGACATGTAAACAGGAAGAACTACAACAGGAAGAACAACTAAGAAGCAACGAGTTGCCAAATGGAGACCTGAAACCAAGTGGTACATATACAGCAAGAAGACACAGGTAAAGAGACAAGCTATATGCAGGTAACAAACAGGAAATAGGAAGCGAAGAAACTACAAAATAAAGCAGGAAAAGAAAAACACAAACCCACATATATTGCCTCAAATCTGAGACAAAAAGAGTTTTGTTAAATATCTGGCAACCGTCGCAGAAAGTGGACAGCAGCAGCTCTGCAAACAGAGCCAGCACAACGGAGTTATCCCACTTTTATTCATCCCGTTTAACACATTGTTCTCTAAGGTCTCGGCCTCCACCCCGTCACAGTGGAGGTTAATGCATTTCTATTTGTTTGGCTCTTACACAACTGAAAATATGAACACGTTCTTCAGCAGCGATTTTCCCTGAATGTGAGTCTCTGCAGAGATTTGTGTTGATGCTTGATGCTGATCATCATCACCTCAACACTGTTTCTGCTTTCTGTTCATATGGATTATCAAAGCTGCAAATGTGACACCATTTCCTTTCATTGAAAATGTTTCAGGCTGCAGGTCAATATCTCAACACTGAATATTTATTTCCATTTCCTCCAACATCCAACAGAAAGATGCTTTTTCAGAGACTGAGATGGAGGTTTAAACTGCTTTAAATTTCCCTCCACATTGATTAATGTGGATTAGTGCTTCATTTGGATTAAGCTGTTTAAAGATTTGTTGGATCAGTTGTCAAAGCAACTTATCTGTGAGGTCAAATCCACTAAGCTGCATTGGGATTGTTGATATTAAGAGCATGTCAACCATTGAATAAGTAAAAAAGGTCATTAAAGACACACTTTATACTGTTCCAACCTCAGCTTAATATGAATGTTTCTTATTCTCACTCATTTAAATGGCACACAGACACACTGTGGACATCCCGGCAAAGAAACGAAACATTACTGTAAGGAAATGAGGAGAAAGTGAGAAAGTGCCAGAGGAAGCGATGAGACAAAAGTCAACATTGGGATGAATTACTGGCTAGAAAGCTCAGAGATGAGACGGATGCTGAATTAGCCGTCATTAAGAGATGCCAAAGTGTGAAATCTGCCTAAGTTCAGCTGTGGGGCTTGAACGTGTGAGCTGCTGTTACATCTTTTTAACCTCATGCTATGGAGTTGGCTGTATCTGTCTGAAATCTTACACACAGGGTTTAACTTAGTTTACATAAAATGTTGGGATTGATCTGGATCAGCATTCAGGAATTTATCCAAGGACTCTTTATCATAAAGCCGTTTTCAGGAAAAAGTTCCCAACAGATTTTAAAAGATACATGATGCAATGATCCAGAGTAGGAAATTAATAAATTATCAAACTATTTAAAACAATATAATGCAGATTGAATTTTTTTTTGTATTTTTATGGTAAATGTTTTAATTTTGCACATTTCTTTATGCATTTTTCTGGATTTTTACCTTATTTTTTAAATAACATTTTATCAAAGTTCTTTAATAATTTCTTTATATATTTTTAAAAAACAATTTTTTTTTTCCTCAGCGTCAGTCCTGATTAGACCATGACACATGCATACATAAGTCTACACTTTATCTCCACTGAGAGGTTTCATTTTCACTTCAGCCACCTTTGGGTTCATTTTTTACTGTTCCACTTAATTTTATTACATTTATCGTTTCATTTATCAGTATAATTTTTCACCACATTAATTCATGAGTATAATTATGGACACTATCAGAATATCCTGCTCTGCTGGGATGAACATTTATATTATCTTTATCTACTCCTGTCAAAGACTTTTAACTATTTAAAACCTGCTACACTCTTCTAGAAACCACATAAAAAACCAGTATCAGAGATACAGAGCTGCTCCTTATTAGGAAGCTGCACTGGAAAACCAGTCCTGGTACTGGGAGACGGTATTAGCGTGACGTGGAAACATTAAGCTTGTACACAAGAATCATAGTGAACTACAAGTTATGTGCAGATTGTTATTTAAGAATATCTCAGAAGACGTGGCTTTGCTGTAGAAAACACACACACACACACACACACACTGAAACAAACAGAATAATTGTATGTTCTGCAGCTATTACTGAAGCTATCAGCGGGGCTATTACTGAAGCCATTTCAGAGAAAGTGAAGGACACTGACATGCTGGTCATTATGGACATGACCTCATACCTCCACCTCTGCAACCACAGCAGGTAACATCATCCCAGGCCGTCTGAACCAAGGCGAGACCCTTCAGTTATAATTACATCAGCAATCTGCTTGTGATGTGATTAATAGTTGTTATAGTTATTGCGAATGTTCATGGGAGGGGAGCACTGAGACAACTCACACCATCATCAGCCTGACCTGTGGTTCTCTGGCATAAGCTTCATGTCACTCAAAGCCTTCAATTATATGACTCATGTGGGATATCACATAGGAAGGGGGTCCAAACTATTGCTTTTCTGTGCAATTACCTGTATTCTCAGGTACTTCCTCCCACCCTCCACTGAAATGCATGTTATGTTAACAAGTTTCTCTAAATTATCCATGGAGCGGCAGTGAGTGGTTGTCTCTGTGTGATGGACTGGTGGCCTGTGCTGGATTAAGCGGCATAAAAAATGAGGATAAAAGGAATCAAACAGAGTGGCTTTGTTGTTGTTTTTTTGTTTGAAGCTTTCATATTCTTGTTATTTTGCATTTTTCTGTGTGCCTGGTTCTAAGCTCCAGTTCATTAGCTCGCCTGGTTTTAATTAGTTCTTTCACTCCACCTCCAGTTCACATGGCCCGTTCATTCTGTAAGGATCCATGCATAGAGCAGAACCCAGATGCAGGCTAACAAATAAGCTGAGCAGCAGGCTGATGTATTAAGAACAGGGGTGGCAGTTCCTTGTCTAGAAAGACTTTATGGCCCCTGGATTTGCCACCTCGGATTAAGAGATGTGTAATGAAGACTTGATTTAACTAGACATAACAAGAGTAGAAGAAAATGAAGTGAAATGAGTGAAAATAACCCAAATACAGAAAGGCAGATAAGTATGAGAGGAACACCACACAATACTGGGTGATTTCATCCGAACATCATTGTATTTTTAACAATGCAGCAATAACAAAGGCTTTCTATTTTATTCTTTTCTAAAGATGTGAACCCTCCCCACAGTGATGTGAACCATCGGACAGTTGGATTAAAAGGTTTGCATGAGCTGTGAAGTTCAGCACACTTCAGAGGCTCAGAGTGTCAGGACAGATACCAAACCACTTCTGAGAGAGCAGAAGCAGATTAGACAGCTACTGTCCTCTACTGGAGTGAAACATCAACTGCAGGGATGAAGAAATCCTGGATGTAATTGAAGCGCATTAATGAACTGAGATTTCCTTCAGTATGACAAGAAGCTGCTTGCCACTGCTCTGAACAGGAGGAACTGTGCAGAGGCATTTAAATCTGAATCTAAAGCCAATATAATCCAGACATTACAATGAAAGTATTAGGAGTATACATCCATCCATTAACTCTTGCTTTAACACAAAATGACTGACGCATCCTGAAAGTGATGCAAACAAAGGGAAGATTTTGAAACATTTGAGGTGTGATGGTGTGAAAAGGGCTTTAACCCGTACTCCATTATGTCTTATGCATTCACCATATACAATCATTTCTGCATGAGCGGGTTCCAGTGGAAGATACTCAGCTCAGGAATGACAGTGAGCTTCTGTAGAAAGTCATAGAAATCTCCGAGTATTGTTGATAGCCACCCACCAGTTTGAGTGCAGCAGCTGGAGCAGTTTCTGGAGCCAGCTTTTATAATCCCCCTCATTTAGATTTTAAGCTCACAGTGAAGCTATCAGATTAGCGCTTCCAGCTAATCTACACAATGTCAATGAATGAAACCATCTACTGCTTCTGTGGTGCCGTGCCTGGTAGAATAAGATATGTTTCCGTGAAAGTGATGGGATGTTGGTTTGGCACGGAGCGGCCCCCCTATCACTATGAAAGAGGTTTTTTTTATATGTAATTTTTTAAAGGAGACTTTGAGTCTTTTGAATACAAAAGTGAGACATGAGTAACAAGAGAGCACATACCAAATTAAAATAAGACTGTTGCTGCAACAACAGCATCACTGAAGCCTCTGACCTGCACTCTAACCAGGGATGATGGAGCTAGCAGGCAGAAGCTCAGTATAAGGAGTACACTGAACGTTTGACAGCAGAGGAATGCACATAAGTACACCTACCCAAGTGCTAGAGTGCCTTCATGCCATGCCACTTCACACTTGTGACAGTCAAGATAACCTATGCAAGATTGTGTGAAGGGTTCCGTCATCTGCTGCACATATAAATGATTAGACTAAATTAACTACATAGAAGAATCTAAACAAAATACAAACACCTAAAGGAGAGAAACAATATAAATAAAAAGAAAAAAATGACACCGCATGAATACTGTAATATAAAATAAGCTCTGCTGGCTACCTGCACAGCTGCTGGAGCTCTGCTGGCTACCTGCACAGCTGCTGGAGGCTCTGCTGGCTACCTGCACAGCTGCTGGAGCTCTGCTGGCTACCTACACAGCTG
>JBAMIG010000010.1:21188227-21214581 GCA_037177335.1 Kiunga ballochi
TGCTGGAGGCTCTGCTGGCTACCTGCACAGCTGCTGGAGCTCTGCTGGCTACCTACACAGCTGCTGGAGGCTCTGCTGGCTACCTGCACCGCTGCTGGAGGCTCTGCTAGCTACCTGCACAGCTGCTGGAGGCTCTGCTAGCTACCTGCACAGCTGCTGGAGGCTCTGCTGGCTACCTGCACAGCTGCTGGAGGAACGAACACTAAAAGTTCCACACTGAAGGTTTTTACCGTGCATTTTGGAAACAGACAACAAAGGACCTGAGGAGTTTTAACACCTATATTGTGTGCATGGCAGAGATATTAATCAGATGCAGGACGAAAGCATGTCTGACCCGTAAGAGACGTACATGAGAAATATGGCATCACTACTGTGAAAACTGTGATTGTTGATTTCTGAGGGAGATAAAAAAAGCACAGGAGTATCAAACAGTCCGTTTTTTGTTTGTTGGTTTGTTTTTTTTTCATCAACACTTTTGTTTTCTAAGATTATCTTTTAATGGAATCAAAAAATCACCCACAATTTTATGTCATTAACAGACAGAAAAACAAGCTAACACTGTTGATCACATGACCTCTACTTCGGAAGGAGTAATACAAGAAATATGGAGGAAATGAGGAAAACCAAAAGGATGGAGGTAGAAGTTACACCCAGCACCAATGTGAAAATGCAAAAAGGTTTCCTAATAAAATGTATTTTCTTTAAAAGAATGAATAAAAATGAATAATATTAATAAATTAATACAATACAATACAATACAATAATATTATATTATATTATATTATATTATATTATATTATATAAGGACCACTGCAAGTTTAGTGTAAAAACCTGAGTCTAATCCACTCTTCTGATTTTAGTACAGCTGACTGTATTAAAATTGCAGAATCCTAATCAATCAATCAATCAATCTTTAAACTTGTGTAAACTAAATTTTTGTAACTCTTAGCAGACAGTGGGTTTTATTATCCATGTTGAAATGAACTGAAACAGGATTTAGAAGAGCTAATCTTACTATATGTGCACAAAAGCATCAACCTGAAGGTTAGTATGAAAGCTTCCAACATCAGGACACACGGCTGCTGCTGGAATCCTTTCAACATAGCACATAAACAAACTTAATTACCCAAAATTCAATACAGCAATGCATCAACTTCACATTCTCTGTGGTTGATTTATTATAGCTCTGGGTAGATCAGACACCACAGCATTAGTAGGGAAGCCTGCTCAATTTTATAAGCTTGCATCAGTTTCTCTGTCACTCACAGGAAAAATGGTGGCACTTTAATAATGTATTTAAGTTACTGAAGAGCATGACAAACTCTATGTGATAATTAAAGAAGTGATATCAGAAGCACTACGAAGAGTAAAGACTATAGTCTTCATTAACAAGTATGTGCGTGTCCCAACCGAAGACACAAAGCGAAATAAAAAGTAGTTTTGCGGTACGGAGAGTGTGAAGGTTCACTGTGTGGCTCATTAGTATGAGTGAAAACCTTTAGAGATTCTACTCCTGTGGCATCTGCTGACTGCTGCTGTTGCTTAACTAATTTTCTATTTGGCTGAAAAAACTCAAATATAGAAAGAAAAGATTAAATTTGAAAGAAGGACCTTGCGAGCAGAAACTGAATCACCCTGCTAAATGCAAGATCTGCTATTTAACTGTTATTGTGAAAAGTTTGATAATACACTTTTATTTTGATTATATTTATTTAATATAATATTTTAATATTTCAAAGCACCTTTTAAAGATTTTATTCCCCAGAGTCGATGGATTTACAACACTCATCCTTTTTCCGATTGAGCATTAGGTTACACGAGTAACAATTCAAGGTAAAAACACTTAAATATGGCACTTAAACAAGTTTACATTATATATAATTTAGTTTGTAATTTTATGGACTACCATTTAAAAAATCATCCTTTTGTGTACAATGCAAATCTCCCCCCACGGTTTGACCGAGCTGTTCCAATATGCTGATGAAACACAAGCTAATCAAAGTAGAATTTTATTTACAAGATTTTAACTCTTACAATTATGTAAATGATATTACCATTAGCCTTTGAGGAAAAATCCATCTTTGCCACATCAACAGAATGAGTCTGTCAGTGCAGCAGTATTAAACAGGCTAAAAGGGAAAATATGAGTATGAGCAAAAAAGCAGAAAGTGAAGGAGAAAAAAAAGATAAAAACAAAACAATAAGAATATATGTGTGAGACTCACTAAACTAGCGCCAGCAGGAGCAGACAAGTTTAGCACAACGTGACTGTACCCTATTTTTATCTTGCCTAGTTACGTCTATCTTATTTTAGATGATTCAGCACTGAAATGCTGCAAACAAAGACAATCTCCTATTGTTCTCATTATGAAGATATGCATGCATTCACCTTGCTCAGCACACTCCACACAATAAAAGCAGACACACATCATGAATAGTAACATAAACACACTGTTTATCACAGTCAGACAGGAAATACATCCGTACGTCAAAATATCATCGCAGTTGCTACATCATCTCACATCACCATGACGATCGCACTTACTACATCATCCTACATCACCACGGCGATCCATCACGAGAAGCTCTGTGCTGCAACTTCCCTAAGATCTTCTGAAAACTGACCCATTTCCTGTGACAGTACTTTTTTCTCTCCAGTTTAATCAAATCCTGATCACAATGCATCCCGACTTGTTCTGCGTCACCACTTAAATACTGAGATGCACTTGGAAAGTTAATCCGGTTATAAGTTATGTTCAGGCAAAAATCATCTGACAATCATCTTCTGTCTGACACTCAGAAACAAGCAGCGCCTCACAAGCGCATCCTCCAGTACAGCAACAGATTGTCCCAGTGTGTCCATGGTGGGGGGAATTACATTGACCTAATTCACTTAACTGGACCAGTTAGATTTTTGGTTATTGGCTGGCTGAGCTCGAGTTTGATCCTCTGAGCTGAGCTCCAGCAGCTTCTAGCCTCAATAAAATCCTCCTCCGCCTCTGACAGAACTCATCTCTTAGAGAATTATTAATACCAACAGAGCAGACAGGATGTTATGCACTGATTCTTCAAACCTCTCATCCACAAAGCGACAAGTGAGGAGAAGAAGGTCGCCTTCTCTCCCTCTGCTCCATCTGTCCCTCCATGCTGGAGTCATATTAAGATAACTGGCAGGACCTGGACAGCAGCATCAGAAAACTTTAAAGGATTCTTCCTGAAGGCCAACATTTAAGACAGTAAACATTTTCACTGCACAACAATTAATACAACATGGCTGTCTCCGTTTTTTACCATATTTGAATTGGAAATGGCTTCTAAATTGGTGCTTTACCATTACTTTAAGCCGAGCAACCCTAACTCTGCACAACTCAGCCTGCCAAGCCATAAACTTCTAGTAAGGATGTCTCAGGAGCTTGAAGGACTGCGTGTTCCTTTGGTCGATCGTTTCAAAATGACTGATACAAATGAGCAAACTGACTAAACTGGCAACATATCAGACTAACTTCCTTGGTTGTGTGTGTGTGTGTGTGTGTGTGTGTGTGTGTGTGTTCCTTGAAAAAAACGTGGATAAATATCAATATCATATTTCAGAAGAATGAAAACAGCTGCTCCATACTCCCTCTATGCTGTGCTCCTATACAAACTGTGCTCTTTATGCTCATCAAACTCAGCTTTTTGTACACAAATGAAAGCTTAATCCAGTTGGTTAATTTATGATGAGAATTTATGAGTTTATTCGTGATAAAGATGAATTAAAAATTAATAAAGCCCCCAAGTCCTTACATGTTTACTGACATTTCATAATGCATTTGGGCAATTGTGCTGGGTTCAGACCAAAAATGAATTAAGCAAACTGTGCAATGGAATTAGATTTAAAGTCAATCCTTTGTGGTGTCTTTCTTTCTTCTCTTTGTGTTTCACTTTTTTCCTCTCCTGTTTGTGTTTAAAGATTTAAAGTCAAATGAGAGACTCGTATAGACGTATTTAGAGTGCTGAGACTCACACATGGCTCTGCTGCGAGAGATTATTGCTCCTGAGGTTGTGCCAACGTCACCAGAGGCAGAAAATAGTCATGAAAGACTGATCAGAGCAGTTTGATATTGAGACATGACCATAAAAGGAACAATCATAGAGGAAGTCAGCCATGTTCTGAATCCAGCCTGCTTTTTTTCTCCTTTTTTAAGCCTTTTTTGGACCTTAAACCTAGATAAATCCAGCTAAATAAGACATTGAGGGTTAAAAAGCTATTTTTAAGAAACTTTACGATTGTTTATCTATCAAAACTACTGAGCCAGAGACAAATATTCACAAAATTATTTAGAAGATTAACTCAAGATAGTAAAGAAAAAACTGTTTATATGTAATTTATGGCAAAAATGTACTGCAACAAACCTTTTGACACTAAAATGCCCCTAAAAACTTAAAAAAAAAAAACCTTAGTTTGTTTGCAAGGAGCAAAAGATTATTTCAGTGTTTTTTAAGAGCCTGAAAGTCATTTTTATTCCCTCTGAGAAGATGTGCAAATGAAGTCAGAGGATGTGGAGAAATGTCTCCTGAATGGGAGGTCAGGGCTGCTGTTCTGGTCTGCTGCCTACACAGTTAAACCAGTTCACACCAGATACTTTTACCAAAACGCTATTTGTGTTAAGGATTTTTACATTATTATCATGGGTCTTAAAACAAAACTACGGAAAAAAAAACAACAAAAAAAAAACAGAAATAATGTATTTTTGTTCAAATATGTTTTTTTTTGTAGCAATTTTCTTTCACTTGTTTGACACACACACACAGACACACGAACACACATATACACACACACACACACACACACATATATATATATATATATATATATATAAATACCAGAGCGGTCGAGGCCCAGATCTACCATACCAGGCTGAACCCCAGGTGCAGACTGTGCAAAGGAACACCTGAAACGATCCAGCACCTCACAGCTGGGTGCAAGATACTGGCAGGTAAAGAATACATGGAGCACCATAACCAAGTAGTCGGCATTATATACAGAAACATCTGTACGGAATATGGACATGAGACCCCTAAGTCCCGGTGGGAGACACCCCCCAAGGTGGTGGAGAATGAGAGGGCTAACATCCTCTGGGACTTCCAAATCCAGATGGATAAGATGGTGATGGCCAATCAGCCGGACATAGTGATCCTCGATAAGCAGCAGAGGAAAGTCGAAGTGACCCCAATGATGGAAATATCAGGAAGAAGGAGCATGAGAAACTGGAGAAGTACCAAGACCTCAAGGAAGAACTGGAGAAGGCCTGGAGGGTGAAAGCAACAGTGGTGCCCATAATCATCGGAGCAGTGGGGGCCGTGTCCCCCACACTGGACTAGTGGCTCCAACAGATACCTGGAGAAACATCAGACATCTCCGTCCAGAAGAGCGCAGTCCTAAGATACTACGTAGGACCTTCAAGCTCCCAGGACTCTGAGATGAACAACCACCCGCCCTACCCAAGGGAGATGTGAGGGTGGGTGAGAGAGGAGTTTTTTATGTATAGCATGCAATAAATACATGTATGATGCCATCCTGATCCCATCGATTAGCTTGATGAAAAATCAATGACAAGCATCTATAAAGGACTCTGTTAACAGACTTAAAATTCAGCACAGATGTGACTGATGCATCTTATATAATATGCCTACATTTGGATGTCGTGTCTGGCATTTGGTTGTTGGCAAGAAAAAAGAGGCTATTTTACCACTTTATACTTTAAATTCATCACCAAAATAATTAACTAAAACCTGAGAGTCAAACCCTCCACTAAAAGATGCAAGCAGAGTATTAGTTTAGAGAGGAGCGAGGGTAAAGCAGAGGCTGCTCTGTGGCTGAAGCAAGCTTCGCTTCAGGTGAGAGCTGCTGAATGGTGTGACTGTGGAGAACTCTGCTCCACTTAAGATGTGAAAGAGCATATTTAACTTTCTGATTTTGTGTCGTTTTGCCTGAAAAAGCATCACATGTTCTGTTAAACTGGATGAATAAAACGTTTTAACTTCTACACTCAGCTCTGGAAGGCAAAGGCTTATTTTTGAATGAGAAAAAAATGACAGTGTGTAGCTTTTACTGCCGTCTTTATCAAGAAAACACACACAGGTTGTAATATTCTATTTTATGCAAAAGCCCGGGTATGTTTGTTGTGGACTGAGACTGAAACAGCCCTAATAGGATGTAAATGTCAGCGTCATTTAATATAAACGTTCGCAAATAGCAAAAGCAAAAATAAAATATGTTTTTACTGCAGATGCATGTAATATGTCTTCTTCTTTGCTCTTCCAAGAAGTTAAAATAAAAAATGATAAGAAGCAGCTAAATGTTGGTAGCTACTGTAAGATCTGCAGGCTACTTTACAGACAAGTTGACTTTTATCAAAGTCTGTTTTGTAAATTTTACAGCCTAAAACTCATGTTGAGAGAAAACTTTCTAAGAATGAAGCATCTTCTGGATAATCTGAAGGGAAATAAAATCACACAGAAGAGTTTCATTTCAGAGAAGTGTCTTTTCTCACACTTCCGCCATACCCTTCTCCTTAAACGCCATCTCTCTTTCTCACTTTGCCACACACACATTTATTCACACTCCTCTCCTTACTGTTCCAACACCTCTATGATCTTCATGGCACTTCTATAAATCTGCTTCACTGAGCCGAGCAGCCGTTTTCACTTCACTCATACTCGCTGCTGATGAGGAGACGGACATGCTGAGAGATCTGCTGGCTAATAAATAAATACACATGGACTTGTCGTTAAAACAGCATCTACACAAAAATCTGTAATGACTTTTTTTAATCAGAAAAACCAACAACAAGCTTTTCTTACAGTAATTGGGACCTTTCTCAGAAACACTTTGGGGGAAAAAAGAGGCTGAAATGTAAGCAGCTAAATGAAATTCAGCCACTGTGGCATCTTCACATCTCCTCCTCTCACATCTCCTGATACGTGCAGACTCTAAAGCGTCACAGTGAAGACATGTTTTTGTTTTGTTTGGAGTATCTGGTGACGTTTCTGCCATTTTAGCTAAGATCTATTTGAAGCAAATCCATTTACAAGACAGAACTGAAACCTTTGAAGCAGCTATACACACTCATTCACACACACAGCGGGGGGATAAATAACAGCCCTCTTGAGAGCTGCACTCAAACTTGGTTTCTCTCACATTTAAATATGCAAAACAAAACTATCAACATGGCTGACTGATGGACTCATTGGTTTATTAGCTAGTTATGTAGCTCATGATGTCTGTGGGCTTTGAGGCTGACTTCATTTGTCCCCACAACAACTCACTCCTGCACATTGTGAAGAAGACAACTCGCCAACCCTGGACTTGTGAAAACAATACCGTCTGTGATCAGAGCTCTGACTGTGAGGGATTCAGCAGCACAGATAAACAGATTTGTTCCAGAAAAAAAGGTGCGCGGGGTCCCCGTGTTTTTTCAAAGCAGCATTCTGCTCTGTCTGCTTGCATCCCTGCACAGCCAAAAACCTGGTTTTGCATTTGTAAAAAAAAATGTTAAAAAACCTGTGATGAGCGCAGATCAGACGGTGTGCAGGAGGAGTTTGAAGCTCTGACCTCACTTTGGGGGTCCATACTGTACTCCCTTAGGGGACAGAAGCTGGTTTTCAACAATACCTGACTGAAAATAGCCTGGTGAAATGTGCAAGTGTGCATGTGCTTACATGGGCAGTAAGAGGGAATTGTTACTCACTCTCAGGACATTTTTTTCAGCTGCATGTGTCTTCTGAGCTGTTCAACTGGACTGCTTCTGGATGATTCCTCAGTGGGCTGTGAGTGTGTCAGCAGCTGTCTGCCATAAATACACTCCCCTCTCCATTGGATCGAAGTCAAATAGTAAAATGACAGTGAGCGAAGAGGGAAAGAGAAGAGAAAATTATGCTGTGAAGAGCCTAGCAAGCTCTGCACAAACAGCAGAACACTCAAGGACGTTCATAGCAAAGACTCTGTTCATCTGGAGAGCAGCGATGTGCAGATAGACTCATGTTTAAATGGATAAGAAAGGAGGGGAGGTATGGAACAGACATGTCTGCTACATATAAATTAGCATCTAACACCTTGCACATCAGAAGACCACATTCCTACTCTGTCAGCAGCTCCATTTTGGTAATCAATCACATTGATGCAACGCATAGAAGCAGAGATTGAGACGCAGCAGTCAGGCGAGGATGTGTAAATGTGTAAAATGTGTGTGAGCAAACTCTGCAATGTCCACAAAAAAAATAAAAACTGACTTGATCTCTTGGCTTTACAGAAACAGAAACAAGCCACCACACAGTTTAATCAAAACACCACCTTTTCATCAACTTATTGGGACTTTTAAACTAAGCTTCAGGATGGATGAAAACATCTTTTCCACTGGGATTTCATGTTCTAGTTGTATAAAGACCTTGCTGGCTTTTGAAGCAGGTCATTCAGTCAGTTGCGTTGCCCTAAACCCACTTCTGTGCTCAAAAACATGCAAAACAATCAGTGCAAAGGAGCTGCAGCATTTGGTGCGCAGATATTCTGACAATAACAGCAGGTTTGGTGTGGTTTTTACAGCTGCAAACAGGAAGCCCAGGCCTGTTTAGTTGGATGAGCACTGTCTTCCACCAATATAAGGAAAAAACTGCAGGCTGTAGCATCAAGCCAAACGGACACACCCCCTCCATGGCTGTGGCATCGAACCAGCGACTGTGTGGTAAACACGGCTGCGATAAAAAACCTGATCCTGGTGGATTGAGCTCATAACTGCAGCTCGTAGTAACATTCCCCCAACAAGCAGGCCTGAGCAAATGTCTGCGTTTCTCCACGCTTCTCCTTTTGGAGCAGACTGACAGATGAGCACACAAATTAGCTTACATCTTAATCAGAGCAGCGAGGACACGCGCAGCTCGCACGCTCCTCCGCGCGGCGGTGAGCTCCGAGCCCCTCGTATCTCACCTTGCTTGACACATTTGAAGCGGACCGGGTCTTTGCAGTGTTTGATCACGGCCAGCACGTCCCGCGTGGTGAGCCCGGCCACTGGCATGTCGTTGACCTCCAGCAGCAGCTCATCCTGGGCCAGTTTTCCGCTCTGGATCAGTCCCTTCCCCTGCTTCACCTCACCGAAGTAAGGGAACTGGCCGTTTTCCGCGCCCCCCTTCAGCTCGAACCCCAGCTCCCCTTCCTTCCCCCGGGTTATCACCGCTTCGTGGACTTTGTTGGTCCAGTGGTTTTTCTTCTTTAAGCTCTTCGACATCGTTAGGGCGAGTTAATCACCACGGGCTAGCCCTTACATGAAGCCTCCTACCGTCTCATCCCAGCCTTTGTGCGACCGGCTGCAGCTTCACAGCGCTCGTGGCTCCATCGTCACCGGTGCACGCGAAGGCGCAGTGTCCGCTCCGCGAGCCGCGCAGTCCGGCAGAGAGCTGTAGCACAACACGGCGACGGATGAAATAATTATTACTCTGTCAGACACACAGACGCAGGAGACAGATCCTGGCGGATGACCCGGATGTGAAGCCTGAAGGAGGGGAGAGATGAATGGTTCTGGTTCGGCGTAAAGCGATGGAGAGGAGGGGAAATAACACAGGAGGCGCTTCTTTTTTACTACACTGCCAGGGGCGCTTCCTCTAGCTCTCCTGATCTCACGCAGGAGATGACATGTAGGACGAGCAACAGTTAACACTGCACGATATCAAACTTTACCTTTTACTCTGCATAATGTAAAAAACTTCCTCCTCTGACTATTTGGGACGTTTGGAGGATTTAAAATAGTTTTATTCGAGTTTGCAGAATCGCTTTAATCACATAAAAACGACCTAAAAACATGCTGTATGCTTTAAATATTTTATGTGCCTATTGCTGGATTCCCAGTTGCCCGGGGCCCAAGATCCCCAGGGGCCCCGAAGAC
The DNA here is from genome assembly GCA_037177335.1 of Kiunga ballochi. NCBI lineage: Eukaryota > Metazoa > Chordata > Actinopteri > Atheriniformes > Pseudomugilidae > Kiunga > Kiunga ballochi. The sequence goes on from JBAMIG010000010.1 coordinate 21,198,142, forward strand.
CGCAGCTTCACCACATTGAGGTAATTAAAGTAAATTAAATGCATTATGTCAATGCTGCATGGACACCGTGCCACATTACACACCTAAAATTTGGCTTTTAGGCTACACACAACCCACTCCCAACCAAGCTCTGCTGTAGATACAGGATAAAAATCATCTGAAATGTTGGGATGCAGAAGAAATTGCAAGTTTAAATATAACTAAAAATATACTAAAAGCACAAAATCCAGAAAGGTTTATTTTGTGGGTAAGCTGCCTTGCAGCCATAGTACACATGAGAGAATCAGGGGAAACATAGTGAGGTGGTATCTTAGAAACATTATTCTAAGGAAATGGAAACACAATGATGATGTGCAATCATGTGCATGATGCACCCCCATACTTAAACATAAAAAGCCAAATATTACTCCATACAGTCTCCATGCATCTAAAATGAAATAATTGTTAAGCAGCTTTTCAGGAGTTTTCTTTGTGTTTGCATGGAAACATTTTCATTTTCTTTGGTTGCAGTGATGCACCATGTTATCACAGCCATTTTTTATTCCCTTAAAACTTTATCTTATTAATTCATTTTATGATTATGTGATGTGGATGAGACCAACATACAGGCACTATACTGTAGATTAGCTGCCATAGTGTACAGAAACATCTGTACACAAAAAAAAAATTCTGTGAGACTTGCAGCTGCAGACAAACTGAATGGTGGTGACCAAGCAATCACAGGGATGGATAAGGCCATTTGAGGAAAAAGGAAGACGAGAAAGCGGAGAAACACCAAGGAGAAGAGGAACACAGACCATCACAGGTCCTGCTGAGGAAGCTGGAAGCTGTGTGGTGGGCAGCAAAATGCTTCCTTTGCTTTTCCCTTAATAGTTTGCACTCTGTGGTCTGTACAGGTTCTGTTGTATAAATACCATTACATTAGTTATAACATTCATTCAAAAAAACAAATACAATGTCTCTGATTTGGTCAAATGAAAAACATCAGACTCAGCTTGCTGTTGCAGGTGTTAAATACACTTTAGGTTATTCTACTGGTCTTTTTACATATCATATAAAGACTTTCTAAGAGTCTGTTTTCCTGTAAAAACATAAAAAACTCTGACTTTTTTTTATAACACTGTAAAGCAAAAAAAAAAAAATAATAACCACACCCAATATTTTAACTTCTGGCCTTTTAAACGGCCCCGTTTTAAGAGGGTCATAGTTACGTAACTGGTTGAGGTTCTTTTGTTGCCATTACTTTTTCATGGCTTCCTGAAGTGGGTGAAGTAAAGTTTCATTTAATATTTAATGCAAAAGCCCAAATCTACCGAGGAAGACGATGCCTCTCGCTGATGCTCTCAGCTCTCTGAATTTGTTTGTGTGTGTGAATGTTTTTAAGAACATGTGTGTTTTTGTAACTCTGCTATCCTCACTACAAAACAACATCATCGTACACAACCCCACGACTTTCCAGACCCAGTGAATAATCCATGAAGACCAGTAGATCCACTTTGGCTGTCGTCTTACTTCCCGATCTTGACCATGTAGGTCATCGTGTGTGTGTGTGTGTCTGGACTACAGCTAATGTGTTTGACACTAAATCTAAGCAGATGATGATAGATTAATCTGAACATTTAACCACAGAGAAAAAGCTGTGCATAATCCAGAAAACTGGCTGGATTAGGAGATTATACTCCCAGAGGAAAAATGAATCCCTGTTCTATTTACTACTGTGTTGGTAGATGTCAGAAGTGCAGAATTACGAGGCCTCCAGCCTGAACTAGAGCGTGCTGTATCTCAGGGTTTATGCATTGTAGCATCAGAATCAGCCGGTTTACACTCCAATACCCGAACATGTAAAATGACTGCTTTCCTAAATTATTAAATCTGCCCAAGCTGCCTTCAGAGGAAATACTAAATCTGGTGCACTGTACTTTCTTCTCTTTACATAAGCTGATTTTTATGTGTGTGTGTATAGAAAGTATTGCTTATATGATAAACTTTAAACCAGGTTGCAAGCATCCATATTTGGATCAGAGTATTTTACTATTTTGGACCTTAAGAAGTGTGACAGAAAACCAATGAACAAAGCCAAAAGCTGTCAAAGCTTGAGCTGAAAAATCTAAATTTAGAGTCACTTTAAGCAACTCGTTGGTTTTCTCTTGACAGGATACCAAAGTAGCATGGCAATGCATGGGTTTGCATGTGGATATGCATAAACAACAACACACAGATGGTGAATCAGCTCACTTGCTTTTTCATTTGGATCATACAAACAAATAAATTCCTAAAAAAAAAGATCAGTAACATGAAATCTCTTTTTTGAAACCTACTTACAGTGGCTTCCAGAGACTGTTAATGCATGTGTTTGTGCAAACCAGCTGGAGCCGGAAAAGAAAAGATAAGGATATTACTTTATATCATCGTTATAGACAGAAAGTAATGAGCATCCTAAAGCACGGTGCAAACAACAGAAGGCAAAAATACAATAACACAAAACAGTCTGTGCACTCAGACGGGGAATTTCAATAGCGCTTATATGGATTTAGTTCCCTCATTCGCTTCTCTGCTTCTGAGTTTTGTTGTCAGGGAAGAAATGCACAGTGAGTTTTTATTGTCCAACAGGGGCACAGGGTGGAGGGTGACCTTGACTCAGATGCTCACATCCTCTCAACAGGATGAATTAACTTATCTTGCTGTATTTAACTCTTCTTATTACATCCAGAGATGTGTGAGAGCTGAATGTGAGAGAGGCGAACAGACCGGGCTACAGTCTGATGTGTGCTGAGACCGTCACCATGTTTGCTGTACATCTAAAACTTCAGAAAACACACAGCTCAGTTGCATCTGAGAGAAGCGAGGAGGGACCGAAATGATTTCACTCACAGAGAATTTGTTAATTAGACTGAATGGCTTCAGGGAATTAGCATGTAAATCACACTGGTTTTTCCCCAAAGCTCCCAATGAGATTAATTATAAAGTGGAACTTGTGATGGCAGATACACCTTTACAGCAGAGCTCAGCTGATCAGCGTCTGTCGGTAAGAAATGATGCTGTTTCACTGCAAAACATGCAAGAAGCAGAAACGGGCTCGGAAACTCTTTAACATCAGGACCCTTAAATGTGACAGCATTAATGCTATTTTAATTTCCTAAAACAACCACAAGTGCATGTTTTTCCATCCTAGCATTCACAAACACTTTGTCACAAAACCCCATCCGGCTCAAGTCAAAATAAGACATGAGGCGTAAATAAAGCCCATCCAGCCGGCGTCGCTCCTGCACGGCTGTGAACAACCGTCGCAGAGAAAACAGGGCTGATCCATTACACCACAGAAATGCAGCTTCCCTGTAATGATCATCTTTTACATGCCAGAGGCTATAATTAATACAATAATAAGATAATAATGTGCTGAAAATAACTAATGAACACCTGAATGTCTGCAGCTTCAACACTTCCACTGCCAGATTGTCACAAACTGGGAGAGAACCATTTACATTGTGTTTTATATTTTTAGTCTGCAGTATCGGTTCATTGCAGTGAAATAGTGTTAGTCTGGGGGGATGTTACGTCAAAGTCCTGTGTTGTTTATTATGTTTAATTAGACTTAGACTTAACTTTAATAATTACTTTGGGTTGAGTCCCTAAGGGAAAATAGATTTTTTGCAGCTTATATAAAAAAAAGACTCCTAATTAGACTTAATGAGTGGTTTACAGGTATTCAAACAGGTTTTTAGAGACCTGACCGTAATAACTGGTCCTGTATTAATGAGGTTTAGACATTTAATAGGAGCGCATCATAACCAGATCAACACACATTTTATGACAATTCAGAAATATGTTAGGCACACCCTCTCATGTCTGATTGTTATAAATAAATCATTTAGCCTTAATTAGACCTTAAAATGAGGAAATACCACACACATCTTACAGACATATGATAAAATATTAGGAAATATTTCTGATAAACTGTAACATAATCTCTATTTATTTGCTGTTATTTTATTTTGACTAGATGTTTACTCACATTTTATATATTTTGCACACAAACTGCCTCTAATAAATTTCACCATCCTGAGAGCATATATATTTTGGATTTATTAAAAACTGACATTAAAAAACAAGTGCAAGTAGCTAGACTATCGCTCATATAGTAGTGTGTGTAAAAAATGATAGTGAGGTTTTATTTTTTTTGTGATCATAGCCAGTAAAAGTGAGTATATGTTTCTGCTGTATGCATGCATCTCCTCACAGCTTCCTTTTCTAAACCCCTTTAAGTGATTGCTTTTGCTGCTGTTTGATCTCCATCAGAAACTTAATCACTTATTTATCTTCTTTTTCTTTCCTCAATCTCACACCTTCACCCTAAAGACGCTTTGTATCTTGCTGCGAGGGTTTTGGGGATTAGCTACATGATGGCAATTAGCTTTTAAATCATTCAATGCCACCCAAAAATAGTGTCTTCTCAACTCGAGCCTAATCTTGGCGCTTGAGCAGGGATGACTTTGTGAGTCTGTAGGACCGTAGTCATCCTCACCACTGTTGACTCATTTGTCTTTAAAATATCTAAAAATAAATACTTAGTATTACAACTGTTCTGATAATCCTATTGCTTACATTATTCCAATGATTATTGCATAAATATTGAATAAATTAAAAGGCCCAGCCTGATAGATTTGATTCTAATTCGACATAAAATAGCTCTAATCTTCATGTTTTTCTGTATGAAAGACCAATTTATCTTCTTATACAGCAATCTATGTTAATTATATTTAAACCATTGATTAGCTTGTCCTCAGCTGTCTCCTTTCTGGCAGGAAGTAGCCATCACTCGTGATCGGAACATGTAGTTACATATTAAGGCCACTAGAGGGAGACAAATGCTTGGACTGGTCATTGTTGTAATGTTTTATTAATGCAGTTAAACAAATTTATAACAAGTGTAGAAATGATTAAAGCACAAACTGTTAAAAGTTGTTTAAATCTTTGTAGATGTAACCAAAAAGCTGAACTTTCATTTCTGTACAAACGAGCCAGTTTCTGTTCATATTTTCTTTCTATAGTTAACTCTGTAAATAAAATTTAAGAGCCCAAGAATGAATATTCACATTTATTTTTTTATACCTAAATATAAACTAAATGATTTACAATCATGTAAGCAGACGGGGAGAGGAAATACATGTAGAAAGCTGAAAGTTTTACAGTTATTTTTTCTACCAAATGAAAGAAAAGAAAGATATTCTGACATATGGGTTACCTGACAGCTTCTGCTTTTTGTTACAGGACTGAATGTTCAATGTTACTTTGCTGGAAAAACTAAATCCACAAAATGATAGAAAGGACATTTGTTGAAAATGTTGCCATAGTTACACCATGACAACTGTTTTATTAGCAAAATCATGGAGATTAGTCCACTAATGTCCCCCATCCACTAGAAACAGAGAGCTGGGGGGAAAGATGGGACTGGGAGGGGGGGTGATATGTAACTTGAAACCATCATAGATCCTAATCGGTTACAGCGCACTTATACCAAGCCAACTGTCTGTGCACAGACACAGATAGACAAGGTTACCGTCTGCTACAAGGCCTTCACTGCCATCCTCTTTTCAAACCTCGCCCTTCCTCCTCGCTTCGCTCAGGAATGTTTGGAGCAACACGACAAAGTGCACACAATTATGTCCGAGTAGCTTCGTTTTGGTCGCTTAGAAAAATAAAACTTTGACAGAGGATGACAAGTAGAGGAATAAAAGTCCCTTTGTTTTTATATTGTGCACACATCCACTCGCACACCATCACTCACACGGACATTTGGCTTTAATCAAAACAAAGCTCTCGCTCACGGCACACATGCAAACCACGCAGCTCTCACAGTATGTCAGCATCAGAGTGAATTGGTCTGCAGAGTGACTTGGTCTCACTTCATTTCCTTTGTACAAGGAGGCAAAAAGTGTTGCAACAACAAAGAAACCAAAAAAGAAAAAAATCATATGGATTCGTGGAACTTAGGAGGAATGGGATGGCAGAAACTACATAAAGCTAAGCCAACAAAATACACTGTAACTAAGGCATGCAAGGCACAAACAACTACACACAAAATAAAGTGTTCATGTATGGACAAAAGGAAAAAAAGCCCCCCTTTTATATAAAAAAAATTCAGATAAAACAAACATTTTAAAAAGTGAAGCAAAAAGAAAAAGAAATCCTGGCCATAGACTGTTATACAAATATTTTACACAGAATGTTTTCCCTACACACGGTCTTTAAAACTTTTAGAGATGAACATAAGTTAATAAGGAGGTTAAAAGTGACATTCTCAGCAGGGCCATGAAGCTTCCTCCAATCAGACTCCACCTGAAGAAAGTCACTCGGTAGGCTGACCGCCAAGCTGCCTGAACAGAAACAAAACAACACGATGAGAGAAAAGTGACGGGTGAGTCTCGCAGCACCTACGAAGCGACAGGACGCACCTTTAGAAAAGCCCACAGTCCTTCAGGTTGTTCTTGATGATGACGTCGGTAACGGCATCAAACACAAACTGCACGTTCTTGGTGTCTGTGGCACACGTGAAATGGGTGTAGATCTCCTTGGTGTCCTTTCTCTTGTTCAGGTCCTCGAACTGGCATTGAATGTAAGCTGCAGCCTCCTCATAGGTGTTTGAGCCTGAAAACATCACAGTTTACAATCCCTCATTTCTCAATCTGCAACATATTTTACAGATGCTGGGGTTCCTGAACACAACTCCTTTCCAGACTCACAATTAATTAAAGAAAAAGAATCAACAAAATGTCATATTTCCATGTTTCCATCCAGCTGACTGAAGACGAGTGTAACATGACAAAGTGTAAAAGGCAAACCAACAGTTTATGTAACTTAATACATCACTGTTACTGATTTATAAAATACATTTTAACACATTCTATAAAAAATGGCAAAAACAGCAAGACAAATTAATAAAGGAAATTAAAGAGTAAAGAATGGGTTTAATAATGGTGACGTATGCAGCATCTTTGGAGTTACCTGTGATCAAACCATGTATGATGAAGGGGAAATTCCGAGGTGAGCAAGCGACGCCTTTCTGAGATACATTTTATTCCCTTTAGCTTTTAGAAATGCTTTCCTCTTTCTGATGGTTTACCTTTTCAAAATGAGCTAATTTTCTCCTCTTTGGTTCTTTTCTGAACATCATATGGCAGAGCGATGAAAACAAAACGGGACGAGGAGGGAGCAGACCGTTGCTCCGACAGCTGCATCAAGTACATGATTAGTTTCTTAGAGCCCATAAAAAATGTCTACAAAAAGTGTGATGGTGCGCGTGCACGCTTAGCTCATTTTAATGTTTTTATTTGCTTTTAATCTCCCAACAGAGGCGTAAACTTAAGCATCCTTCATGATAACCACATCTGCAGCAGATATTTTTACAATTATTCAAATGTAATTTTTTGCCATTTTTCTTTGATTTTATGCTTTTTTCTACCATCTGTAGCACTTTAAATGTTCTATGTAAACCTATTTTACACCGTAGTAAATTCTTATAAGTTTAACTGCTTTATTGATCTTGTACACGTCATAATTTCAATATTAAACGTTTTTTATTTATTGTTTAATCTTCAGGTTCATGCAGAACAAATAGGGGAAAGTGTTTTTATTCGGTTCCCTGTTTGGGCACACAAAAGAAGGTTTTTAAACTAAAAAGGAAAATGATAAAGTATCCATGATAAATTCTAAAATTAAAATTAATCCACAATAAATAGAAACAAATATAAAAATATCCCCTGAAAAAATAATTCTTAACATATAAGCCCTTCAAGCGGCACCGTGGCTTCTTCAGTGTTAACTAGGATCATCATCGAACATTCATAGAAGCACATCTGCACAGATCACCTGCTCTGAACCACAGGTTTGTGACTCACCTGCGTATTCTGGATAGCAGATAGTAAGAGGGCTCTTTTTGATCTTCTCCTCAAACAGGTCTTTCTTGTTGAGGAAGAGGATGATGGAGGTATCCGTGAACCACTTGTTGTTACAGATGGAGTCGAACAGCTTCATGCTCTCATGCATTCGATTCTGAATGAGCGAAGAGATGCACATTAATTTAGTTAGGGGGGTTGGGTGTAGCAGTGTTGCACGGGGCTTACCATCTCCTCATCCTCAGCCAGCACCAAGTCGTAATCGCTCAGAGCCACGCAGAAGATGATGGCAGTGACTCCCTCAAAACAATGGATCCACTTCTTCCTCTCTGATCTCTGTCCACCAACATCAAACATCCTGAGATCACAGAAACACACTGTTAAAAACTGCACCGCACAAACATGCATCCATCAGGGAGATGCAGCTGGGAGAAAACGACAATATGCAACAAATAAAAGCCGATTCGAGAATCATTTCTGATGTTGCATATTTGATATGTGATGTTTCTGAGACATTTTGCATCATTTTCATGTCCTTTAAGCTACTAACACCCAACATACGCCAAGACGGTTTGCTACTTATACTCACTTGAAATGCAGGTCTTTGAAAGTGAAGTGTGTTTCCACAATACCAGTAGTTTTGACTCTGGTTCTCAACACATCCTGCTGGGTGGGAACATAAGCAGTGTGGGATATCCTGTCCAGGTCATTTAGGTAACTTTTGAGAGAAAAAGATGAGACGAATAAATAAAATCATTCAAATCAAGACGGAGTTCCTCTGCAAAGTCACTGGTTTCTGTGTAGTACGCACTAAGCTGCAGAGTCGTTGAGTTGGTACTCCCGGGATCGGCTGAAACAGGCTTGAACGCCCCCGTCCTTCCAGAGCCGCTGGATCACTCCAGCCAGTTCGCTGGTCATGAAGCCCTCCTCTGCTGAACCCGCAAGGACGAACAGCTGCCGCGCATCATCCTACAAAGAAATCCAGTTAAAACCAACTTTCCATCTAATTAACAAAACAAGTGATGCTAGGAACATGAATCCTTTCTAAATGTATCTGCATAATATTAGTTTTTAGGGAACACATATTTGCTAATAAGAGCATAACTACATGAGGAAAAGCCTCTGGGTGTCCTATCACACTGAGTTGAACACATGTAGAAAGAAAGTTTGCTTTCCAGGACTCACTGCTCTGGGTTGATCAGCAAAGTCGATCTTAAGGCGGCCCATGGCTCTGATGATGGCAATAATGGACTGGATGGTGTTGCTGTAAACCACAGCCTTGTACTGCTTGCACTCCTCCTCTGAGTAGCCGGCTTCATGGATAATCCTTGGAAGCAAATAGAAGATTTCAACGGTTGCCTCCAACACAACTCTGCTCCCGGCACTGATTATAATTAATCTAAATTATACTAATCTTATAATAGGTTAGGATTTAAGTGTGCTCACGCTAATAAAAGGGAGGTAATCAAACTCCTGTGAATGTATCTAATAAATATAGATCAGAGGTTGCTATGATTTCCTTCCCCTGCTAAAAACAGTGACTGACACTGTCGAGTTGTTCGGATTTCCTTCTACAGGTATGTGAATAATCAGGAGCACATCTATTTTAGCTAACCCACATTAAAACACCGTGTTTCAGTTTAAATGACTTACCCGCCACCTGTCTGATTAATCAATCATTACTCCAGCAAACCCTCGTTGACCCTTTTTACACGTTAATTTGAGATAACTGCATAATTAGTTTAAACTGTTTTCATGTCCCCGAGTTTAAATTTGTGGCTCCTAATATGCTAAAATTAAAGTAGAGGTCTGCCAAACAAACTACATTCTTCCATTGCACTATCATCCAACATGTTTTTACCCACAATGCTGTGCGTAGAACCCACAATCACAATTTACTTTTTGCTTTCAATTTTGTTGAAAATGAGCAATTAAACTATTTTTTTTACATTATTACATTGATTTCTGTCAGCTATATTAAAATAAAGTTTCTGAATCAAGATTAGAATCTTTAAATACTCATATCAAAACTCTTTGTTACATAGAAATGCTTTTGTGTGCAAATACTCTTAACAAGTTGCATGTTTTCTACCTATAATGGATTAAATAAACCATCTTTAAAAGAGGGCTGAAAATGGCAGCTTTATCAAAAGTACCAGTGATTACAGAGCATGCCAGGCGGCTCATTGCAACTCCCTTCAGAGCGATGTGGTGAATGTCTATTAGAAGTATAAACAACCCAACATGGTATAGCTTTTCTAATTGGTTGTTTCAGGTGAAAATAAACTGTGTTTAAATGGGGCTTTTTGTGCTGTTAAATGTTTTAGCTGACTGCTCAGACTTACTTCATCTGTTTCACAATTGTACTTTTTCCAGATTCTCCAGCGCCTGAAAAGCAAATGGAAAACAGATGGAAGAGAAATTAAATTACAGCTCGAGGTTATTTTAAGAGACAAAAACATTTCATTCATAGCTAAATAGTTCAATTTTAACACTTAAAGCTGGAACCGTCAAACTAATCTTGGTAGTAAACCACAAGGCCACAGTATGCATGAACAAACAGTTCATTTTCACAGGGGTCTGCGTGAAACACAGCTTGTGCTGCTGAATGATCATACTCTGGCTTTTTGAAAAAATAAATAAAACAAATAAATTGTAAGCTTTATGCATTTTCTTCAAGAGCAAACAGGAATCCATATATAAAAACCACAAAATGTCGTAAAGTAAAGAAGCATGAAATTAAGTGTTGAGACACTGATGCTAGATACACTGGACTGAGCTATAAGTGGTTCCATTTTCTATAAAAAAAAACTTAAACCCCTGAATATATTCATTTTAAAGTGAGTCCCAAGCAGGATCATCACTTCAATTGATTAATGCAAGAAGCTTCATCTCTCCGTTTCAGTGTAATGAAGATGTACGCCCCTTAACCCAGACTTATCTCAAACCTGTGATGTATCCCCAGCCATATTTTACCAGAAAGCTGCAAAGAGGTGACAAAGGTTGATTTAATGGCATCTTAGAGCAATTGGATTAATCAATTGGATCCTCTTGTCAATGAGATTATACACAGCTTACATCTCCCTCCAATATAAACTCAGGTTTCATCTGCAAGGCTGGACTCAGAGGAGGTCATATGTATTCCATTTAGGCCTTCTGATTTGCATGCTACTGAAATAGGATAAGTATTGCCACAGGTTTATTGATTGCAAACACCAAGCAGTATTCTATACGTAGCCCAGGCATCCACTTTGCTTAGCTATAAAAAAAAAAGAGGGTTTGTACACTTCCTCACATAAAGCTCAACAGCTCCCTCTGAGATCCAGGAGTGTTTTGAGCTGAGCACACAACATTTTAATTATATTGCCTCCGGTGGGACTATCCGTTCTCATGTGAGCAGCAATGTTCATCAATTCATTGTCCCATATGACAAACATCACATACAACAGAGGGAATATTACCAAAAACATTGCTTAGGTTTCAAATATGATCTCACAGTAAATAATGTAAATGTATGTTTGCGGCAAATAGATCTTTCTTTTAAGCAAACCTCTAAAATCTGTTTATACGTGAGAAAATGTTTACTGATTACAGTAGTGCTTAAAATATCCTGAACTGCCATAAACATGGATTGCTCTCCCTCTAAAACACAGATAATGTGACAGACAGCCATCGTAACAAATATGGGAATCAGTATATCCATATTCAACACCCTGATGAGGTTATAAATCCACAAACCATCCCCCCACATCATACAGGTGCTTGTGGGAAGCACTACACAGAGAAAATAAACCCATGAACATTCAAATGATACTCTGAAATGATGCACTCAGGTACACAAAGTGACCACAATTGAACTTGCAGTTGTATATTTGAAAAAAGTGGCGTCCTGACATGCATTAAGAGCGGCTAAATATAAGACACAGAACATCTGATGTTGATACAGGAAGCTGCAGACAGACTGCAAGAACTCCACCAAACCATGTCTATTTGGTGCTTAACATTGGCACAAATGCATACTGCTGTCACCCAGGATGCTTAGGTTGCTATGCAACTTCTACCCCATTTATTCATATGGAGGGCAAAAAGTGGCCATGATCTACTGGGGAGGGTGTGGCAGCTTTCTGTAAACACCATTAGTCCCACACGAGTCCAATAACGGGAGCTACTGAAAGTTTAACAAGTTTTCTAGTTTAAGGATGTAATTTTCTATCATTTCTTTATAAACTATAGACTATAGTGAAGGTTTCTTTTCAAGAAAAAATTAATATAAGCATGAACGGACTATTAATTATATCTAAAATATAAGAACACAAATACAGCAAACGAAACAAAAACTACAAATAACAGATCTCGTCTAAGTAATAAAAAGCATTTCGGGCTTGCTGAGCAGCAGTTTTGACATAATTGCACGTCAGCTTTCACTTGTCATACATCTAATTTAGAACAAATATTGGTTGATTTACTCTGTAAATCACAATACTGAGTAAACGGGCCTCATTTACTCCGTATTTAATGCGAGATGAGCCACTAAAGGCCATCATAATCTTAGTTATATACATAAAAACAATAAGACATATAAACTTAAATATATATAAACATACATCGCAATGGTAGACTTTTCAAATAAGCAGCTCGGACATTTTAAGCCTTGTTGGCTAACTAATCCAAGCTAGCAACGAGGCGCTAAACTAGCTAAGCAGCTAATTGCCTTAGTTAAATTAGCTTACAGACTTACTAAGAGATAAAAGCGACCCGACAAAAAAAACTAATCCCAGCTACTGATAGTCTATTAGTCGGTATTTACCCTGTCCTTTATACGTGTGTCGAGCAAGAAGAGAACAGTGGAGCAACAGCAGCTGAAACTTTTTTCGCTAACCGCACCATCGCCTTGCCATTCAAATGAAGCCTGAAACGTCTCCATCTCCGTCGGCCGTGTATTTCGCTTTACCCTGCTACACACATTTTTAATTTCTGCAAATAAAGAACGACCTGTTTAAATGTGGCGGCTTGTATACCATTACAACAGCTACTATGAAGTTGTAAAGCCGCTCTCCTGCTAATACACCGACACCCAGTTCCTCCGTCCACCCATCTTTCGCTCACCGAGCAGGAGCAGCTTGACCTCCCGAGCAGCTTTTTCTCCGTCGTCCCGCAGGTTCCTATCGATCATCTTGCTCCGCTCCTGCGCCGCCTTGTCGTCCGTGCTCAGAGTACATCCCATCTTCTTCTCTCCTGACCTCCGAATAAATAAAAATAATCGCAGACTAAAACACAACTTTAACTAAGAGTGCAACGACATGCAAAGGCTACCGAGCTAGCATCCAGTGTGGAGGAGGAGGAGGGGGCAGTCTGTTTCTCCCAACACTTGAGATTCAAACACGCCCTAACCTCGGACTCAAAATATCACGATTGATAAAAGCCAAGGCTTCTCAAGTATGCGTGAACCACAAAGACTGGGGTTAACAATATCTGCCCGTTGTATTGGGGGTAGAATCTCTCAGAAAGACGGGCGGATGTAGTCATTCACACCGAAAAGCAGAAATTGTTGCGTCTGAGACGGGGTCTTAAAAATGTTCGCTTCCTGTTCTTTTCGTGTCCACGTAAACTGCGCATGCGTGACAAAGCAACAAGCTCAGAAACTGGAAGGTTTTCATAAAACTTAAAAACATTTTTTTTAAAACAGCATAGAAATGAAACATTTCTATTCTGATTCACAGAAAAGATAGCGCTGTTATATTGGTCATTCTTTTGATTAAGATTTTAATCACAGGTTGCTCAAATCTGACCATGTGAATTTTACAAATCAAATAGCAGATTCTGCTGTTTCCAGTTTATAATTCTCAACATTTTTGCAGAATTGCACAGGTCTGGACAGCAGTCAAACAAATTTAGCTTCTGGAATCAACTTCATAACATGCATGACATGGTTCTGCTGACATATGCACAGTTTTGCATTTAAGGGAACCTGAGAGATGTAAAGGTTATCAATTCCCTGTCCAGAAATGCAGCCTCATCACAGATGCTCGATTCCGAAACATGTGTTTATAAGAAGCTGCATCCATTTCTTCTGAAAGGCGGTTTGATTGATTTAAACCACTAGACAGTTTTCCATTTGATCTCAGTCCATTAATGAGTCTGAAGCTAGAGAAATTAGCACAGGTTTTCAGCTGTGTTGTCGGTTTTTACTTTATGGCCATTTTATCATGTTTTTGTGGATGCACTTACAAACCATGACCACTTAAGGGGGTTTACATAAGTGATGTGTAAAGAACTGTGTCTGTTTTCAATTCTGCACTGCCCAGTTTGGTTGCTTTTTCTTACATTTGCACAAGTCAAGAATTTTCCTATGTACGTTTCTGTTTTAAATGAGTCTTTAATAAAATCCTCACATCTGATGCTATTTTTAAAACGTAAAGTTCTTCAATTGTTAAGCTGTTTATCATGAATTTATAAAATTCCTACTTTTCAAAAGGATTAATTATTATTTTAATGGAAAATAAAAGTATAGTACAAAATCTCAATCATTATTAACAAGATTCACAATACACTCATGCTGTCAGGGCTAATTTGCAATGCAAGTTTCTGTCATCATCTGCAAGCGAGCAGTGATATGTTATAATAATAATAATAATAATAATAATAATAATAATAATAAAAAACTGGGCTTACTTAGTTAGTATTAATAATAATACCAATCATTATTATTATAATGATTATTATTATGATTATTATGATTATTGTTATTATTATTATTATTATTATTATTTTAAATTATCATAAGAATGTTTGGTCACATTTTATCATTAAACCCAATGTGAACATGTGTCCAAACTGTTGACTGGTCAATAACATGATAAATATGTATACAAACATCATACAAACATACCACTTAAAAAATGACACATTAATAAGTTACGGACTGCAAAAAACAGCAATGAGATGAATTTTATAATCAATTATTTAAAAGAGAAATGAGGCACATTGAATCCAAAGAGTGGTTGCTGTGATGGTGAAGGCCTGCTGAGCTGTCAGGAGGTGGAGGGATAAGCTGAAGCGCCCAAATGAGGGCTACACCCTGTGGCTGAGCTTTGCCGTGACCACATCCATGAATTCAAATGAGCTCTGAGTCCAAAGCGCCTGAAATCTGAACAGCTAAAATAAACAGGCTATGAAAATTCAGATTTCAGATAAAGTGATTGAGCAGACACAGGTTTATTTTATCAGCCAGTGACTTAAATGATGCTACGATTGTGTCTCTGTGTTGTAAAAATACAAAAAAATATCCAGCAAATCTCATCCAGTCATTAGAATCAGTTCAACCAGCAGTGAACCATCATATTTGCAGTTGTTTTATATGAACACAGGATGGATTAGGCTTGCGATGTGGTCAGAATTCATCTCCTCACTTTACATATAATTTCCTTTGCAGATGGACTCAACACAATGCAAAGCAGAGCCGTCATTTTTTTCCCTCTAAGTGAGCATGGAAAGATTTCTCTTTGCATGTACAGCACAAAAACCTTTTTAATAATCATTGATGAAATTTAAGTCAGACCTCTAAAGGAAAGTGATAGGTTATTTCTGACATTGTTGCCATGGCACCACCATGTCAGTGAAGCCCCCAGGCAGTAGGAAATGTTTTGACTCTTTTAAGTGATGGGTGCTCACGAGTGAGAAAATAAAACAGCTCATCTGATGATCCCGCCACTTCTCAGAGATCAATTAGTGTGTGTGTTATGCAACTTCTTTGTTGGTACATTTAGACTTCCTGTTCTCTTATATTAGTTTATCTACATTAAGGTAACTGTGTGGGTTTAGACTACAGCAAATACCAAACTTCCTATTTAAATATTTCTTCCAGAGCAATTCAAATACACACAATATGACTTGTAAAGTGGATCTGCTGGGGATTGGAGCATTAAACACTATTTTCTGACATCCTGCTGATTTAATTTAAAACATAAATGTTAGTTTTCTGAGGTGGTTTTAGTTGGATATGTCAAAAGTAAAATGTGTGCACGGTAGTAGTTGTTTCTATGACAACCATTATAAAAATGATAACAAAAGGTTTTACTTTATGAATATTGATGAGCCCCGCAACCCCGTTAGGGACAGAGTGGTAGAAAATGGATGGATGGATCTTGATGAGAAATTAGCTCCTGTATTTAACTCATTAGATTTTCTGGACCCCCAGGGCAAGGGGAGGGCAGGTGTTTCGATTGACTTAAAAAGTTGAAAAAATATTTCCCTTCATGGAAAAACCTATACATGCAACATCATTTAGCTCGTTTGTACCGATGAAGATGTTCCCAAACAAAACTGCAAAACTGCAGTGTATTTAAACTAACAGTAACCAAATATAGCTCCATACAAAGCAGCATGAGCCCGACTCCTGCACAGTTTTCACTACGATAGCAAAAAAACTGAAATGAGAGCAAAAACTTGGCAAGAAGGGCAAGAACTAAAAAGTTTGAAGAAAAGGAAATTATATTTAAAGTAACATTTTCCTCCTGACAGCAAAGAAAATATATATTTGAGAGTATAT
>JBAMIG010000010.1:21225218-21239730 GCA_037177335.1 Kiunga ballochi
TGTGCTGACATGTTTATACCATATATCAACCCTTTCTTGTTATAGTTACTATTATTTTGTTGAGGCTTTTGGACATAGAGCTTAAAACATGACATATGCACCTCTTTTTATTAAACAAGAAAAAGAAAAGACCAGTAATGGGTATTTGCAGACTGAGTGATATAATATAAGTAATTAGAGAAAGAGATGCTGTAATGAAGTTTCATGTGACTGCAAGAGCAGGAAGGAACCATCTCTCAGGTACAGCATGATCTTATCATGTGGCCTAATGGAGTCACTTACAGGGTTTTAGCAGTAAGCAGCAACCCACATGATCCCAACTAATATTGATTTTTTGATCAGAATGCATCAGAAAATCACATTGTTATGTTGCAACTCTAGTCCAAATATTTTTTTTAACCTAAATAGTTGCTGCAATCACACTCAATAAGAAATAGAGCACCTCTGGGGTCGTTTTAAATACAAGTCATTAGAAATCCAAGAGCAGGTATCGCCATATGTTGTTGAGCGAATGCTTTTACTCACAGCATCTAACAGCATCGTAGGTGCCTGGATTTTGAATGTGTGTGTGGTGGTGGTGGTGGTGGGGTGGGGGGGGGAGGGGTGTGAGCAGATCTAGTACCAAAAAAAAATCCATTCGCGTTTCCTTTTTCCATCACAGACATTATTCTGTGGATGACTCTTATGTAGCCTCAGAGAATGTCCCCCGACTTAACATTACAACCACAACTTCTATTAAGGTTTGTTCAGGTCATACACAAAAGCATCACAATTATTTGGTTACAAATAATGCATTTTTCTTCTTACTGGTCTGCCCGCACACTCATAGAGGCTGTATTGAAATATTTAATACATAATAGTCTTATTTAACATTGGAAGCAAGATAAGACCGGTTTCAGCTTTAAAGTCACTTAAAATTCCGGTGAATAGAAAAGACAGCAGCTTTGCAAAAATTAAAATGAAAAAGCTTGATACTTTGATCTATAGTGACATTAACTCGTTTTAAAACGAGTCATTTCTGTGAGTGTTAGCGATGCTTCAGTAAACACACCTGCTGCAGTCTACATCACACCTGTCCGTTCCTTCTCACCATTACTTCAAAACACTCAAACACCTGCTGGTTGTTTAAACTGAAAGCCTCAATTCTTTTATTTTTTTGTGCAAATGTGTCACTAAGGAGAAAAAAACGTGACATAAAGATACTGATGTTTTCTCGATGCTTGTTGTTATCCAGGTTTGTGCAGATGTGACTCACGCCTAAGGCCTCTGTGAGAGGAGCCTCAAACAGTATGGATACTCTGAATTCCTCCCACACCACCAACACCAGCAACAGCACCACCCCCGGCCTCTTCTCTGGAAGCCCCTACACCGCAGTGGAGATAGTTATAATCATCCTGGTGGCTGGATCTTTGAGCCTGATCACTGTCATTGGGAACATCCTGGTCATGCTCTCTATAAAGGTTTGGGTTTATCTTTTTCAATCATGCATCATTAATGAGAGTCATTCAACTGTCCATGTCTGCACACCTTGCAAAGTACATCCACACTTAAAAGCACCAAATCATACACGTCCTCTCCTGTACAGAGAGGCAATCTGAGAGAGATGTGTTGTCTGTTGTTCCTCTCAAGGTGAACCGAAACCTTCAGACAGTCAACAACTACTTCCTGTTCAGCCTCGCCTGTGCAGACCTTATTATTGGCATCTGCTCCATGAACCTCTACACTGTCTACATTGTAATTGGCTACTGGCCCTTGGGAGCTGTGGTGTGTGACCTGTGGTTAGCCGTCGATTATGTTGTCAGCAACGCCTCGGTCATGAACCTACTCATCATTAGTTTTGACCGTTACTTCTGCGTCACCAAGCCACTCAGCTACCCAGCACATCGCAGCACCAAGACGGCCGGCCTGATGATCGCAGCAGCCTGGGTCTTATCCTTCATCCTGTGGGCTCCAGCCATTTTGTTCTGGCAATTCATTGTGGGTGGGAGAACTGTGCCACCAGATGAATGCTACATCCAGTTTTTCTCCAACCCGGTGGTTACTTTTGGGACAGCCATTGCAGCTTTTTACCTGCCAGTGGCCATTATGATCCATCTTTACTGGCGCATCTCTAAGGCCAGCCGCAGCCGTGTGAGGAGGGACAGCAGGAAGACCTCCGGTACCAGTCTGGCAGAAGCTCCTTCCAATAGCCAGGAAGAAGCATGCGAGAACAACTGCATCCCACCAAAACTTGGTGGGAAGAAGAAGAAGGAGGCGGTGCCACAGCAAAATGGAAGTGGGCCCTGCAAGGAAGAGCAGGCGGAACAGGTGGACTCCACATTGGATATTGTCCATGCTTCAACATCTAAAGAGGCCGCGGCCCCTGAAAGAAAGAGCTCAAATGGAAAAAGTCCAACACAGCCGCCCTCTCCACAGACCTCTGCAGTTGACAGACAAAGTATGGTTGCAAGGACGCTGTTGATGGTAGGTTTGATAACACATTTTAGGATTAGATTGAGCATGAAATAAGTTTTTATGTTAATATAGAGGGGTCACATCTAACCTCCTGACCTCTGTTATTTGGAAGTCAAGCATAACTATTGATGGTGGGATGATAAGCACATATGATACAGAGACCCATTAAGGATTCTGTTTCATAGTATTGTTTAAAGTCTTATAAGGTTATCCAGTAAAATTATCCTGTTAAAATATATTTTAGAAAAAGTAGCAACAGTAACATTTTTTCAGATGCAGCTTTAATCAGTTTAACACTTCACATGGTTTGCAAGGACCATTTGGACTTAGTGATTTTAAAATGTGATGCTACGGTCCACATGTTGAGCTGCTGTTAAATTTACCCATAAGGTCAGAATTTCTCTCTGATTCTCCAAACTCACCGCTCTCTGACCTTTGTCTGCCACAGGGAAGGTGATGAGTGCTCACAAATACTTCACACAACTCCACAGCAACACTCAGTTTTTTTATAACTGTTGCAATCGACCGTTTTCCCCTTTTAACCAAAAAGTTTGACTTTTCCCACCAACATATCTGCTAATTCAGAGCGATTAGAAGCTGAATATGCCTAATGTTTTTAAAGCTATAATGCAAAGTTCTCAGATTTAAGTATAGGAATCTAAGAAAATAAAATGATCATTAATAAAAATTACACTTAAAATGAAACGTTCATAGCCTCGGAAATAAATATTAAAACGTTTTACTGAAAAGGTAAGTTTTAAGCTTTATCTCAAAAATATCAACACAGCAGCCATCAGGTCCTCAGAAAGGCGGGGACCATAAACACTAAAGGAGGCTTCTCCATATTTTCTGGTCCTAACCCTGGAAATAAACAAAAGACCAGCCTCCAATGACCTGAGACCCCTGGCAGGTTCATCAGCTAAAAGCAATTCCGATAAATGCTTTGGGAAAAGACCTTTAAGGGCTTTAGAAACTAATAGGAGTATAAAAATCTACTTGGAAGCACACAGGAAGCCAATGGAGAGATTTTAAGACTATCATGATATGAGCTCTCTTTCCGAGCAGCTGATCTCTGTAAGAGCTGCAGAGGGTTTAACATCTTTTTAGGAAGACCAGAAGTAAGAGAATTACAATAATCTATTTTGCAGGAGATAAAAGCGTGAACTAGTGTCTCTGCATTGGCCTGAGAGAGCAACTGTTGCACTCTGATAATGTTTCTGAGATGAAAGGACTCTGTCTTAGTTATGTTTTTAATGTGTGTGGTTCTTCACTTCTTCAGAGGGTTTGATGAAAAATTACTTAAGTTTTAAAACTAATTTCTCTCTGTGCACTTCAGGACCAATGACTAAAACTTTACTTTGTCCTGGTTAAGCTGAAAGATGTCTGCCATCCATAATGTCTGAGATATAATTACTAATTGTATGCTGTGGGTGTCATCGACAGACACAGCCATGTAAAGTTGTCCATCATCGGCATAACTATGGAAGTTTATGCCGGGTCTCTTAATGACGTCAGATTAAAAGGAGATTGGTCCTAAAATTGAGCCTTGGGGAACGCCACACATCATCTTATTTTACCAGGAAGTTTAAAGTCTGTAAATCCACAAGCTTTGGTGAAACAATCTGTTACCAGTTTCTCGCTCAATAAATGGATGATGTGTCCTTTTATTTTGATTGTTGACTGTGGGATAGTTGGTGATTGGCTAATGGGTTGCCGAATCCAGAGGTTGCAGGTGAAGATGTGGCTGCGCAATCCAATCTTGTCCAAGGAAGCCAGGCAGGTTGGCAAGAGATGAAACAGTTGATTAGTGGATGACAGGTATCTGTAGCAGCCAGATAAGACCTGAACCAGTTTAAAACAGTACCAGAGAGGCCACCCTGGCTCTGGAGTCTGTCTAAATGGACTCCCTTGTCCCCTGCCCTCATCCCAGTCCAGGTTTAAAAATGGAAAAACTCACATATATTAATAGTTTAATGGGATCACATCATTTCCAAGTTTCTCACCAATCCTTCATTTATAGGTGTGGATAAAATGATACTGGTCATTAAAAAAATCAAAGATTTTTTTACACTTTCAGGGCATTTGTTTCCATAGTGGGTGAATTATTTTTGATCTAATTTAATGAGGCTGTTCCACTAAAAAACTGGCATCCCCCCTATTCCACTTATTCTACTTCCTCACAGCAGAAAGGTTGGTAGCTCAAGCCTCAGCATGGTGAAACATGCAGAGTATTTTAAATTTCTGTAAAGGAGATGAAAACCTAAATAAAGATAACGTTGTATTTCTACTATGATGGATGCAAAATCCTCATGATGCCTGTTGTAAAAAAATTGCAACAGTTTTATTTACTTAAGCTGATTTATATATTTAATTTATTAATTATTATATTTTAACATTTCACTGTTTTATTTCATTCTTATTTTTACTATTTTAACAGATTTTTCTGTAATAATTTTTATTTTTAATCATTATTAATAAACTCAGGCATTTAGTTTCACAGAACTAAACATGCAAACAGCTAGAAGCCGCATTTAAAGTGCAGTCTAAAACAATACCAGAGGTTTTCTTCTCCTTCTTCCATCTTTCTCCAGGTGACAAAGCGAGCCGTCAGTGAGAATGTTGTGGCAAAGTGGAGACGGAAAGGCAATTCTTCCAGGGAGAGAAAAGTGACACGCACCATCATGGCCATCCTCGTTGCTTTTGTCGTTACATGGACGCCATACAACGTGATGGTTCTGATCAACACCTTCTGCTCCATCTGCATCCCCAACACGCTGTGGACCATCGGCTACTGGCTCTGCTACATCAACAGCACTGTTAACCCTGCCTGCTACGCCCTCTGCAACACCACCTTCAAGAACACCTTCAAGCACTTGCTTCTGTGCCAGTACAAGAACATTCGGCCACGATGAGAGAGCAGACGTGCACTTATTTAGCAATGGGGTTGAAACAACACGTTGTATCTTGTGAAGAGAGATGACCAAACCTGAAAAACGTGAAAAAAATAGACTAGATGTGTTCTTGTTGTGCACTTACTCCATTTCTTTGACAGCATCAGATGTTATTCTCCCTACCATTAAGAGAAGCTTTGTTTTTTATTATACCATATTATGAATCTGTGACCAATAAAGACCTTGCACTGTATCATAACTACAGATACATAAATTGAGTATTACTAACTGTTTATATTGGGAGAAGTACATTTGAGTGTTATTTTCCTTTCCTTATTTTTTCTCCTGCTACAACATGCAAATTGTGCTTTGTGTTGTTTAAAATTGTGAATATAGTGTCAAAGTTTAACTCGACAAGTACGAGTTGAAATACATTGCATACACTGCAGCATTAGAGCCAACACCAAGCTGTAAGAGGACAAATTCGTTATGTCCGCCTGAATGAAACCTTGTTTTCAAACCAAATTAAGAGGAGGAAAGTGAATTAGCAGCTATAAACTGATAACACTGTGTCGTGACTGTGTG
Organism: Kiunga ballochi; assembly: GCA_037177335.1. NCBI lineage: Eukaryota > Metazoa > Chordata > Actinopteri > Atheriniformes > Pseudomugilidae > Kiunga > Kiunga ballochi. Next base: position 21,231,149 of record JBAMIG010000010.1, read on the forward strand.
TGGGCATGTTTCCTAGCTAGATTTACTCATATTCATCTGCTATAGGATGCAAATGCCATCTGTAATCTGTGATTTTGCTAAAATTAATCTAAACGTGACTTTTGTCCAGACTGTCTCCTGTTTCTACCTGTTTTCTGTAAATAAAACATTGACTGGATATGATGTTTGCATTACCTCTGTCTTTCCCAAATTTGAAATTCCCACCATTGTGGATCAGTTTGAAAAAAGTAACAATGATTCGCTAAATGACTGACCAGGTTGAACCTTTTCACAGAGAAGAGTCTGAATATTTAAAGGCCAACTTGGCTGTGAAACGGAGGAAGAACGGAAAAGCCTCTAAAACAAACCCCTCTTAGTTTTATCTGACTCTGAACAGAAATATAGATAAAACTCAAATTGAAAATATGTGACAAACTGATTTACATTTTTTGTTTTTAATGCAACAGCTTGAACATCACCAGCGGTTTTCTGAAGAGAAAGAGCTTCTGGCAGCAAACAGAACTGCTGCACCCTCTAGTGGATAATAAAACATGATATAGATCAGAGGTCTGTCCTCGAGATTCCCCCCACCTTGCTGCTTTTAGAACCAACGCTTGTCCAACCCAGCTGAATCCAATGCATGTTACCGGTCTCTGCAGAGCTGGATAACATGCAGAAAAGGAAATTCAGCTATTTGATTCAGCTGTGCAGCTCAGGGATGCATCTAAAAATTGAAGGAAGGTGATCTCAAGGACTGGATCTGGGCCCTCCTATAGATACTCCTGCACCTGGATGCTGATTGTTGGAAACATGAAGAAAGAAGATGGCTGGTGCCATCATCTTAGTTGCTTTCTTTTTGGAATTGTGAATCTACATTCATCTTTTTATCCTGACTGTCTCCCAGTCCCTGTTGCAGAATATAACAGCACTAAGCAACAGATTGTTCCATCTTCTTTCAGATGTTTTCCTAATTTATCAGATCAGAATTTGGCACTCATGGTCTGATCCCTCCAGCAGCAATTTTGCCAACCCAGCAGTAAATTTCCTTCGAGAAGGTCTTCTTTCTGGTCACTCCACCAGTGGACATGCAGCTCATCCTTGACCTGCTCAGCAAGCTGTAGGGTCAGGTGTACCCTACTGCCTTCACCCTGCTGGACATAGTAAGCAAAGAAGACTCATCATCCGTTACGTGGCATGCTGGACTATATCGCCATGTTCTTTTCTGCACTAAGGGTCTCATTTATCCAGATCATCAGGCTCTTTGTCAGACAAAGATCTCTGAATAATCACCAGTACCAATGATACCTTTTAAAGACAAGCACCTTCTTCACTGTGACACTAATGCAGTACAGCAACTGTATGGCAAGTAGATTACTTTATGGTGGTACTGGTGAGAATGTCAGTATTATAGAAATAGAAAAAAATAACCAAAAATCCTAATTTAACATTTTACCAGGTAAGTTTTTAACTGCGTACATTTGTGCATGCAACATTTTTGTGGGTTGCAAGACATATCATTAGCAATCTGCAGGTGATTTAAGCAAGAGGCAGACAACACAAAAGAATCCCTAAAGGTGTTTTGCACCTTATTTGCTTATGTTAAAATGATATAACTAAAAGCAACCAGAACAAGTTAGAAATCTTGTCAATCAGCCCCAGACAAGCTGACCAGCATCAAGCCTTCACGCATATGAAACGCTGTAACACTGACAAGGCGTTACTTTGCTAGGCTAGTGGAAAAGTGGCCAGGGTAAGATTAGCACCACTGTTTAGATCTGAATCACAGAATTAATCAAAAAGTTATAGATAAGATGTTTTCCAAGTGTCAGGAAAGGGGATCCAAACAGATCCAGTGGTTTTACCAAAAATACCAGCTGTACAGGTGGAGTCCTTCCACAGAATGGTGCCATTCCCATGACAAATTAATAAAAGTGCTCTGTGAAACTGCAGCATCCAGAGCAACACTCAAACCATTTAAAGGTAAAAACTGACAGACATTTAAAGTCATATCAACTCCAGTCTTGTTTTAGTTTCCTCCCTGCTTCAACACAATGAGCAGAAATCCAAAACGAATTATTGGGGCTGTTTGAATCAGGTAAACATCCTAAACCTGAGTTTACCAGTAGCGTAACAGCCCTGATTCAGGGGATCAGTAACCGCTTAAATGTTATATTACCTCTATACTCCTTAACAGAGAAAGTTAACATTCAGCAGTTGCAAAAGTTGACAACTGATCCCTCATGTCAAAGTAAACCAGTGCTTCCAGTCAACCTGTAAATTATTTATTGGACATTCATATCAGGGTTTCTGACTCAACTGTTCACCCTGCAGACAGTAAACAGGAGGCAACTGCTGATGCCGGTGGAGTTTAATATAAACAAGTCATCATTACTGTTTGTTTATTATGTGTTGCTACTGTTTTTGAATGAAGTGTCATCAATAGCAACACAAAAATAAAAACAAAGAAGCTCCATGAGTCGAACATAAAAGTAGGTTTTTCCGTTTTTGCACGAAGTGGCTGCATGTTTGCATCTACCTGCTTAGTTTCAAGTAAAACATGATCGCTTCTGTTTGTGACAAAAAGCAGCGCTCGCGTTAGTATTTACCATGTACACAATACATCCGGAAGTAATTATCTGCTTTACATTTAGTCAAAGTAACTTCCAAACTGCTGCTGTTTGGAGTCAACACACTTTGAAGCAAGATATATCATACATATGTGGGCAGAAGATGGAGGACTGACACACCACAGGCTAACAACAGCATAATGGCAGAGGAAAAGAAGCAGACAGGAGGCTCCTGGGAGGACCTGACCATACCTGATGACCATGTGGAGCCTTATGTGGACGTGGGAGCTGTACAGAATGGGAGTATGGGAAAGGACATTTCTACTGCCATGGAGGAAAACCTCAAAGATAAGTCAGCAAATTGCAGCCCAAACCTGCTGCAGATGCTGAAGGCAGCGAAGAGCAGGTGGTCACTTCAGGTTCCAGACAGAAACAAGTCAGAAGCATCAGAGTCTGGGACGAGAGAGGTGATTACAGAGGCTCTGAAAACTAACATGGTGAGTCTGCATTGTTTTCGCCATAATACATATACGCCTGTAATTCACAGGAACACATTCACATCTGTTCAGGCTGTCAATGATTTTAGATCCAAGCAGCAAAGCCTCATGAATGTTTGGCCAAATGCTGCAGTCTGTGTATCTCTGAAGGAAAACATACCAAGCATGCTGCACCCTCATAATATGACTTGATTCGGTTGATTTGGCTCTAGTCATATAACTTTAAGGTGATTTATTAATTTAAACGCTAATAAAATACAAATATGTGAGAAAGGAGTTGGTAAGAAAGAAGCAGCTCTCTGCAGCCTGTTCCTGTTCACAATGGAGCCTCATTCATGTGAATAAACATTAACACTAACCCTCTACTTTGGGAGGTTTTGTTGTTTTTTTGGTATGCTTAAATTCAGGTTGCTTAAGCCTGAAGGTTACATTTCATCCACAGCAGTTTAATATTTTGTCCTTGTGGTAAAAACTAAACAGTCTAATGTGTTTCACTTATTTACACCACAGCACTGGTTTCTCTCTGTGCAAATGCTGGTAGTAGTAAAAACCCTTTTTATTCATTCACCAGCCCAATTTGATAAGCTGCACTAATATATATATATATATACCATGTTTTTTTTTTTGTTGTTTTTTTTACAGTATAATTAGCTTTAAAAACTAGCTATTAAAGCTGAGTGTAGCGGTGTTTAATTTGAAGATGTAGCATGATACATCGTCTGATTAAGATGCAGAACCCTGCTATTAGGAGAGTCAGACGCACTTTCTTAGCATTTTGCACAAACACGCGTTTACTGTCCGGTCTGCGCTTCTTCTCATCGTCAAAGATTGATATAAAGTTAATATTATGAATGAAACAACACAGAGCCGTGTCATCATGGACATTTTTTTTAAATACAAGTGCTCTAACTTCTCCCCAGCATGTTTGTCCGACCTATGACTCCTGCGCATGCGCACAGCACGAAAAACCGTGTCAGAGAGAACAAATAACTTTACTCTCATGTGCTTAAAGAAACTTTAACGTTTTATGTTCACACTAAGAAAAAGGGCAGAGGAAAAATCTTTTTCTGCATTTTCTGTTTGTTTCGAATAAAATAAACATCATATTGATTTAGATTTAAGTTAATAATAACATCACAGATTTAGCTAAATTTAAAAGTGTTAGAATAAATACTTATTTTAAGTTTTATGTTACTAAAAACATTTGTAGAGATGGACCTGGCAAGTTTACCATCACCAGTCACTGCAAATCTCTCAGCAGTACCCTAAAGGATTAAACTGCCATCTGAGTCCCCTGATACAACTGGACCTGGTGTTTTGGTGTCACCCTCATTTCTTTTTATCACAAACACATAGTGAGTACATTCATGCATGCAGATCTCTCTTCTGCATATCAACTTCCACCTGTGCCCTCGTGGAATCTCTTCTGAGTGTGTCTGAGTGTTCCCAGCCGTAAGCCCAACAAAGACTCTTATTTATTCCCACTTACTTCTCACACCTGTGAGGCAAAGGCGTGTCAACTGTGTGACAGCACCAGTTAGCAACTCTGCAGGCTTGTTGTGGGAGCGCATAAGCAGGATGAAGAAAATTTACAGTCTGGTGAATATTTCTAAATCAAAGGACCAAGAGACAGTGCAGTCCATCTCTGTGAAGGTATTGCACATTTTCTTTTTTGTTATGTGGCAACAAATCAACATCTTGCAGTATTTGTACAACTGAGCATTTCCCTGTTTGAGTAGTTCTTTTAGAAAAAATACTTTTATCATTTTAGTCTTAACTGATACATAACAAAATGATAATAATAAATTCATACTTTTAAGGGGAAATTAATATGATAATGATGCACATTATGGCACAGCCATTGTGACTGAATAAATATAAGCTTTTGTCACACTGTGTTCACAGCTTTTGGCTTGGATTAAGCTTTTTCTTTTGTAAGAGGTCATTAAGTTAACTTTAAAACTGCTCCAGGCTGCGGCTTAATGTCGTTCTGTGCTAAAGATTAAGCAGCTGCTTCAGTAAGTGCCCTTTATTTTAAAAAGATTGTAATCAAGCCACCATTCATTGGAACAAATGTTTAGGCACAACAACGCCTGAAAAAGCAGCTTAAAGGTGGTATTCTGGTTTATTCTTATATTCTACATTTTTTACACAATAAGACAAAAATGCTGAGTTGATATTTAGCACAGATTCTTGAAGCAGTAATGATTACACCGGGATTGTTTTGAACCCTTTGGCCACCAGACGTCCCTTTTTGAGCCTCTATGATTTTTAAATATGCAAATCAAAGAAAAGCTCTAAAACATTTTTTCTTACAATGGACATTTAAATATATTATGCAAAGAAAACTAAAACTAAGCTAAATTCTGGGGGGGAAGTTGATGTTTGAGTCACAAAGATTAGAAAAAAATTAAGTTTATAAACAAAAAGAGAGCTGGCAGGAAATATTTTCTGTTCTGATGCCATTAAAAGAGTAAATAAAAGTCTTGTAAATACAGAATAAGGTATTTTTTAAAGTTTGCATTAAAAAATATAAAGCAAAAGACAAACAAAGTGAAACTCAGGTCTAATGCAAAAAGGACAATATAAACAAATTCACTATAAATAAAAAAAAATTTTAATTTGAAACTCTTCAGATTCCCATTGCTTTAAATGGATCCACCTTGGGAGATTTTTTTTCAAATATGCAAATTAAATAAGAAAGTCTCAATATTAAATGCTGTAAGAACTGGTAAAAAAAACAAAACAAAACAAAATTTTTTTCTCTTGTTGGGAAAACTGTTTTGTCTCAACGACACATTTTCACATTTAGATGGGATGATTTAACATTATATCCAAGCATACTACCACAAATATATTTCCCAACATACAACAGCAGATTTTTTTCAGGATTGTATCTTTAATTTGTTTAATAGAAATTCTCTCCGTTTTGCTTTTGTGATGTTGTTGCTTCAGCTTGTGAGGTCTGCCTTAGGTCATGTTGATGCCTCGCATTGGAAAATAAAGCTGAAAGACTCAGGTGTTGCTGTGAGTCCACAGTGTTAGCCACCGTGCAGCCCTCCAATACTGACTTAAATGTTGGAAAAAATAAAAGTGAGAGCTGCTGCACAATCTGTTTTGTAAAGTTACCGGTAGTGCAGACTAAAAACTAAAATCCAAAGTTTATTAAGCTGTCAGGGATCTTGAGAGGCAGTGGGTGATGGAGAGAGCTTATAGCTAATTATTTAAAAAAAAAATAGACTAAAACCATGTAACCATGTGAGAACCCACTGTTTACTGGAAACACATCAAACACATCCAGAGCTGACAACAAAAAGCAAGGCAATTGTCCAAACATGATGAGAGAAAGTTCATACACTGGGAGGAAAACATAAAAGAGGAAAAACAAAAAGCAAAACTATGAGAAAATCCGTTTTTCCAATGTTATGTTGACCTATCAGAGTATCTGAGCTTTAATTACCTCCAGAGAGACTGAACCCTGTCAGCTGGCAAAAAGATTTCACACTCAGTGATTTTTAATTCACATCCTGCTAATATTTGATCAATAACCTTATTATCATTTTCCCTGTCATGTAAACACGACTTCATATTTTACCAAACTAAATGTGCAAATACAGAGCACAGCTCTGCTATAACCCTCTAAAGCAAGGCACCCTGGTTCAGGCTCAGAGCTGATGTCAGTTTGTGGGTGTGTCCGTGTTGGAATACCAGTCAACACATGTAGGTAAGAAAAGTGAAAGGGCAGCCAGACAAAGCTGTGGATTGAGAGTCAGTCAGCCATCGCTAAGCCTGAGCATCCCAGATATGGCCAAACAGGATTTCAGTGGCAGCAACCTGGCCTTCCAGCAGCCACGCTGGATGGTGAGAAACAAATGAGACGAGAGGGAAATACAAAGCATTAATCTGACAGCAGCTTTGATATTTCTGTTTTTTTATTCTAAACAGTTTTTATTGACCCAAACTCTGAGGAATATGGCACTTTTCTTTTTTAATGTAGTTTATTAATATTTACTCAAAATTTTTGCCTTTTTTTCCCTTTTTTTTGTAGCAGATAAATGACCAAAAACAAGAATTCAACAAACGTCTCACCAAGACTGGTCTTCATCCTTTGTCTCGATCCATGTCACATCCATCTGCAGAAAGCATCGCTTCAGGTAGGAAAACCTTAAAAACACACATTAATTAGTCCGTTTGCATGTCTTTGATATACAAACTGACCCTGAGCCCCTGAGATCCTGAGCTTTCTTCTTCTGCTAAACCTTAATTAAAAGGAAAAAGTCCTCTGAAGAATTTAGCTCCTTTATTTTGGTGCTAATCACTTTTCTTAAACATGCCAGTCACTGTCAGAGTTTATACAGACTTCAAAGTCCTCAAGATCTGTTTTGGAAGCCATGATGAAGACTGGAAAATCTCTTAAGCTAAAACAAACCCACATAAGTATTTCTTTATAGAACACTGAATGTTTTTAAACCACTTCCTCTTATTTCTGCATAGCAGTGAATAGCAAGAGCTCTGAGGATGAATCATCTCCACAAGCCAAGCTGCAGAAGACTTCCAAAGGCTCATCTGACTTCTGCATCAAAAACATCAAACAGGCTGATTTTGGACGCAGACAAATAGAGATTGCACAGCAAGGTGTGGCACACAGTTTAAACCACAAGGGAAAGAGAACAAAATGCCATAAAGATGGAAGATGTCCTGTTGTATTTTGTTGTTCATTGTCTGTTAGAAATGCCTGCACTGATGATTCTGAGGAAAAGAGCTGGAGGGGAGAAACCTCTGGCTGGAGCCAAAATTGTGGGCTGTACACACATCACTGCAAAGACAGCGGTCAGTATACACACTCAAACCCACACACACACTGGAAACAGTTTCTTAATTCAGTTCCTCATTCTTACTAAATGATGCATCATAGTTCAATGTTCAAAGAACTTTACTGTCTCACATTTACATGTCACAAAATTGGAACTAAGGTCCCAGGGAATAGAAATATAAGCTAAATAAAAATAAATAAATAGAAGCTAAATAAAAAAATAAAAATATATGCTAAATAAAATGGAAATATAAGCTAGATACAAATAGAAATATAGCTGAATACAAGTAGAGGGTAGGCTAAAAGAGGTCAGGTTAGCATGTGCAACAAGTAGACAATGCGTGCAAAAGTAAACTGAACATAAGTGTTAACACAAAACACATTATTAAGTGTTTAAAAATTGTAAAAGCGGGCTTTTGGGCAATTAATGCACCTATAAAGACAACATCTATCAGGGAAAACCTCACAAACAAAATTTCAGCAAGCTAATGCTAAACCAGCTAATGCTTATTTTGCTGCCTTAAAATAATCAAGATGAAAGGTAAAGTCTTTGATTAAACTGATATTACTTGTTTTCTGCAGTATTGTGAATAAAATTGTTTAGTAGAATGCATAAAATTGTATTTTTATGTTATATATAAATTATTTTGTTCATCTGCATCAGCACATGCTTGCTTCCCATGCTATTACATAGTGTTTAGCAGTGTTATATCATATAATATATAT
>JBAMIG010000010.1:21251166-21272675 GCA_037177335.1 Kiunga ballochi
TATATATATATATATATATATGTGTGTGTGTGTGTGTGTGTGTGTGTGTGTGTGTGTGTGTGTGTGTGTGTGTGTGTTATTGACATATATTGATATAGATATAAAAATATAGATATATAAAGTAGAAAATTTGGACAAAATACAAACAAAATCAGAATGAATAGGAAAGCACAGGTTGACCAAGCAGGAACTTATCACCAGCAAATATAGAAAAGATGACGTGGAGCAAAGAGAAGCAGAGGAGCGCAGCAGATGCTTGAATGAAAGTTAAATGCAGAATAAATTATGTATATTTTAACAAGATGATGCTGGGCTTTTTGTTTGGTGCAGGACCAATGAAACATGCAGCAAGATGAAAATGTGATGCTTAATCAATTATGCATCTAAATCTATTTAGTATTTTCTCCCCCAAAAAAGAGTAACAAATAAATTAGCACATTATTTGGTTATTCTTTCCTCCAACTTATAGTTTTTCCTGACTTTATTCTGCTAAACAACTCTGTATGCTCATCCCATCAGAAACTACTAAATAATTATTTAATTTTTTTAAAGTAAGTTGAAATAAAACATGAAATTGTTCAATTATGTGTGTGTGTGTGTGTGTGTGCGTGTGTGTGTGTGTGTTGTGTGTACTGATAACTTTCCCTTAAGAGGAAGAAGTGAGAACTTCACGTCAAATTTAATAAACAATAGTGAAAAAAAGCTCCCGTGTCTAAAGTGTCTATGAAATATCAAGGTTGTTCACAGAGATAATATAATTTTCCTTCCTTTCAGATCATTGATGACTGAACAAGATCAGGTTGCACTATAGGGTGAGTCCTGGTAGTTGCTGCTGACCCAGCACAGAACCTTAACTCTTCCTTTTTTGGCCTGACATAGACATAATTGATTAATCGATCAGGGAAGCTCAACTTGGTGCTTAATGGTATGTGAATGGATTTACAGGTTCTGGACAAACTTTTAGTGTTTGAAGTCTCACACAAGAGTTTGATAACTGTGGCTGAGACAATCCCAAGAGGAGGATGCTGGACAGGAGGCCTGCAGACTCACTGTACTTCTGATGCTTTTCTGTCTCTTGCTGCTTCTCTGGTTGCTTCCTCAAGACTTGTGAGGTGTTTTGAGACTGAGGGGGAACAGGTAACTCAACACTAGGTGTGTTTTAAAGTGACATTTCCAAACACACAATAATCCTCTTCTTGTGATGAGTTAGTAAGAAATTAATGCGCAAGAGCTCTCAGTCAGTTGTTGGCAAGTCTAGAACCACCGGATCCTTCCAGCCCACCAGAGTGAGTTCTACCATTGCCAAACACTGTGGGAGAGTTTATCAGTCAATACCACCTGATACGACTGTCGGCTGAAGTTCAGGTTACATGGAGCGGCATCTCAGAGATGAAGCACGTGCCTCCATGGAAACTACTGACATCTGATAGGGACAGCGTGATCAATAGAGTTCATCCTCTCCATCCTATTTTCTCTTCTTTGTTTGTTTTTCATAAGTGCAGCAGTGGATAAACCCTCAGGTCTCAGTTAAAAACACAGCTGGGTGTTTCTCTTGTCCCATATTGGCACCACACATGATTGCTTAAATAGCAAGAAACGAAGCAAAAATGTGCTAGTGCCAAAATGTGCAAAGAGGATAGGAGATGCTTTGGAAAGCCCTGAACGTAGATTCAGATCACATAGATATTGCGGTTCTATCTCTGCTCTGTTTATGGCCCTATGGTAATTCACTGATAGCGTGTTGTGACAGTGAATTCTACCAGTGCCATACACAGAACAGGAGGAGATGTAAGCGTAGTCCAGGATTGCTGCTGCAGAGTAAAACCTAAACATCGTTTCCCACTAATGAGAATTCAACTAAACTTGAGAAGACCTTAAACTTCTGATGATTTTCCTTTGGTTTGTGGAGCCATGGAGAGAAATCTTTGCTGTATTAAATTGAAAACATGGTGTCCGTTCATCTCTACCATATCAGGAAAGTGAGTAAATCCACCTCTGCCATCTGCTGCAGGCTGGAAAAGTCTGTTGCACTGCTTTTCTCAGTTTATCCACTGCCTTAAAGTGAATCTTCACCAGACTCTCACAACTAAAGGTCCCCACTTGGAGTATTTTTTTAATATTACAAGCCATCTCGAACGCAGCAATGGAGCATGTCTGCAGCACAGATTGATTCTGGCTGTAGGGAATGATGCGCTAAGTGATTTTTGAGATGCTCCAAATGGGTCCCAAAGCAAGGCTCATCTTCCCGTTTCCGGGAAAGATCAATAGAGTAAAAAGCATGCAAGTGTGTGTGTGTGTGTGTGCGTGGGCGAGCATCAATCAAGAGCCCCTAAAGTTGCATGGGACCTGGATGTTTTTAGTCCCTTCATATATCTCACACACTCTTATTTCTGATAATGATATTATATGATGAACAAGGCCAAACATTACAAATAGATCTAAGGTTGTGCTCAGAAGAACAATATTTATCCTGACCTAAAAGCAGTGAAGGTTAAACCCTCTGCACCTTGTATAATCAGTTTCCATGTTAGCTCTCTTTTTAAGGACTCTTTTTTATTAACATTATCAATAAAAAAACAACAGAAACATAACTGTGTGAGCTGGTTATTATTAAGTTATCTTTGGATGTACTGAGCTTCCTACCTTACAAAGATAATCCCACATCTTCACGCGCACATAAACTCTTTACAGAAAAGGACAAGAAGCGTTTTAACAGACTCAAACTTTCCTTCTTTAGCAAGCAGTCTTTAAATCACACCAAAGACTTATTGGTGCTTCTTCAGTCCATAGTGGAGCAGTCCAAGCTCCATGCCTCCAGTTGTCCGTTCCTCGCGGATCCTGCTCGCGCGGGCTGTAGAGCAGGGGATTTTCTAGTGAACAGGTAATTACTTGGTAAGCATCTTAACCCACTGTCAGTATAGTAATCCACACCGCCCTCCTCCCTCTCCTTCTGCCGCCTCCAACGCAGGCCGGTAACCCATTTCCGGTGCGTCTTTTGCGCACAGGACGCACGGGGTGGAGATGACTTCACTGGGTTGGTAATTTAATTCTGCCTAAATGACTTTGGTCGACGTAGAAATAAATCGCGCATTACGGATATAAAAAAGCAGATTAGTTCACATTTATGGAAATAAACTAACGTTATTTAGCCTAAAAACAAGTAATTTCTAACTTAAAGCTTCGCTTTCTGGTTTTTTCTTCACTTTTTCGCCAGTTATTCTGTTTAGACCTACCAGCATCCATCGGGTACGGCCAGTCCTGAATGTCCGCTGTCTCATCTCTGCGCAGGCTAAAAGTTTGTCCGTGCGCAGGCCTCCTCTGCCCCCGTTTTATACCAGCATCTCTCTGCAGAGCTCATTTACCTGCTGTCGGTGATTATTAGACAGATTGCAGGTGGAAAAAGATGCATCATCCTTTCAGCTGATGTGAATCCAACGGAGTCGGATAGGACAGGTTTGGGTTACGGTTTTTTCAAAGTTTCAAAGTGAAATCCACCCCATCCATCCTTTGTCCTCTCCATATATTATGAAGGAGGCGCAGCCGGCCAGCAGTCTCACCGCTTCTCCTGCGCTTCTCCTGCTGCTCGAGTTACTCCACAATTACTTTACTCTCATTTTAATGTAACTCTTTAATAATAAATTACACTTCCCATACTCCACTGTTTAGATATGTCAAAACAATAAAAACCTAAAATCAAATTCGAAACATCAACAGAATTATAAAAAGACTGCAAATTATAGGCTACTTTTTTATGTAGACTGACTCAAGTAAATAATTGCACAAGCTAAGCCTAATAGTTTAACGCGTTCCTGAGCTGCAGACCAGTCTAATTAAACTGGAGTTGCAACCGGACACCAGTAGCATAGGCTATGTGCGCAGAAAGACAGCGTGGCCTCAAAGCGATTAATATTTTATTAGATCATTACAGTCTTCGTGTCAGAGCATCATGACAGATGTGATTTACTCATTATGATTAATAAAAACAATCTAACACGTTTTTAAATGTTCAAAAAATAAAATGTGAATAATTACGATACAAATTGTTTTATTATAAGAATGATATTTTTTCTGACCTTTTAATTCATTGTATGTTCATGAGTCTGATTGTATAGCCTACATCTCTTGGATATTTAGCCTACTTTTTAAAAATATAGCCTAGTTATAGCCTATAGGCCATATTGCTGATGAGAAAATCCCGGAAACCAACTCAAATAAAAAGAATTAGAGTTTTTACAGACAGATCGGGTGGCAAGGTCTGCAAAACAGCCATTATGGCACCATTTGTTCAGGAAGATTTCCAGTTATCAAAAAGAAAAGAGATTTAGGACTAAGGTTTCGTTCAGTGAATCCGCTTTGAGATATTCTTGCAATAATAAATTTCTGAAGTCAAAGCTGCAGAAATTAGACTAAAACTGCCTAAATTAGAACAAAGAAACAAAGTAAACTATTTTCACAGATCAATTCATGGTGCATTTTTGTTTTGTTTTTTCGGTCAGATATTCATGCGATCAACATCAACAAGTCTTTTAAAGACACAGAAGCGCGTGTGCTGCCACCTAGTGGGCAAATCCAGAACAGCGATCTTCATCGTATTAAAGTCAAATATGTAGATTTCCGCTGAAAAACTACATCTGGAGAATAAAAAACAAACTCGTGTAAAGTCACAGTTACCACAACAGAATACTGACAAGTTCATTTTTTAGGTTTATTTCCTTTTTCAAGTTACAAGGGAAGCACATTTATTAATTTTTTTGCCTTTTAAAAATCAGGGATATTTTCATCTGTATCCTGGACAAAGGGCTTAAAACGTAAAAATAAAAACATTCAGACAAATTATAGGCATCAAATATATGTTTCATGTTAATTAAAAAAACAACAACAATGAATCCACGTGATGACAAACAAGGCTGGACAGTGGTTTGCATTTTTAGCATGGGAAAACATGCTGTGACATCATGTCGTCCTAAGACTTAACACCAGCATAAAGAATATTTGGTAACAAAAGCGAATTAGAGCCGTTTTGATGAGGCGTTTACTTCTGCCTCAGCAGGCCAGCAGAACATGACATATTTGTTCTATCATTATCACAACACTTCCAGAGGATGAAGATCATCTTCTATAAGGACAGGATTATCACTTTAGCTTCTGATTTTGCTTCAAACAGGAAGTAACAAACCTTTAATTAACCAGTGACAATGTTCTTTGTGTTGTTTGGTTCTCTGCACAAGTTAACATACTGGTTTGCATTGCAAGATGTTACAAGCATGTTTCAGGCTTCCAGAAAGCACTCAAAATGCAGACCAGAGTCCCCCTCCCTCCCCCCGCACAAACACACACCATGAAACTTAACAGCAAAGCTGTCCCACTTCTAGCACCTCCACCACCAAAACCCCTCAGGTGTAAACCAACATCTTCAAGAAACCTGCACCTGAACTCCAGTTGAACGCTTGACTTACAATTTACCTCTAACTCAACATAAACTTTTTAACCACAAACCAAATCTGAGCGCTCACTCGATTTGGGATGTATGAAACAAACAGCTCCGGCATGTTTTGGTCCCACCGTCTAAAAGGAAACAAATGACGAAAATCATGAAAAAGATGAATGAATGGCTGAAGCAAAGACCGCTCACGTCAGGCAACCATAATCACTTCTGATGGACACATTTACATAAGGAGGTGCAGAGGAGCAGGGGTGCAACGTGTCTTTAGAGGATTTGCTTAAACAGAGTCTTCCTACTAACAAAGATGTGTTATTCTTCTCATCTTTACAAGAAAGTAGTTTTAACTTGTGCATTATATAAGTATTAAACCATACATTATGATAGGATTCACCACCCGCAAAGAAACTAACTATCCCTACGTAAGTCAGACACCTATTATAGTTCAACACAAGCAATAGGCAAAGTTAGAAGTTCAACAAAAATCCCCAACAAGCCCAGTTTGACACGCAGAGGCGTCCTCTTCATGACCACAGCTCCACAAAGGCTTACACCAACGTTAACTCTGCGTCGTGCCACGTTACACAAAGATGCTCAGAGAATGGCGAACACTTTCCTAAAACGGAGAGGGCAAGGTGGTTGCTGAGCAGCAGAGGGGTTGTGAAACTCTCTCCTGATTTCTGCTCAACGTCATGGGGCTGCAGAACACATTCATGGATACACACAGACACGCACACGCTGTGGCATTTGTATGACTCGTCGTGGCCGATGTTTTTAGATAATGTGCGGGTTTGCTGTCGGAGAGGCCGCCTGCAGTACGCTGAAGACGCGAGCTGGTCTGCGGCTCTTCAAGAGGTGATTGTAATGGCAGCTCCTCATGATGGCAGTGTGGAGGGGGAAAAAAAAGCTTTTCCTCACTCTTTTTAAGATAAAACTGCTCAGAAATCGTGGATTGTCATCCAGCATCAACTGACAGCGAGAGGAAAAACGCTTAAAGAAGCCGTGGAACATTGATTAGGAAAAACGTGGATAAGTGGTAGAAATGTGGCCAGTGGGAAGAAGACTGTCCTCCTGCGTTGTCGTAGTTTAGTCCAGTTTCTGTCGAAAGATTACCAAAACTACCAAAGCACTCCCTTCTGATCAAGAGGAAAAAGATGAGCGGGAGAGGGGGGGAAGGGGGAAGGAGTCTATGAATTCCTAAATATGGATTTATTTGTCATACTGCAAATCCTCATGTAGCAATAAAAATCCTTGTGTTGCTGTAAAAAACTGTCTTGTTTAAATATGAATATAGTGCCGAGTTTCTGCTCTTTAGGAAATGACAGTCTGCGGTGAGGTGAAGGCCGCTTCGCCTTCACTACAACTCCATGTCCTGAGCCTCGTCCTCGGAAAAGTCCGACATGGAGCTCTCGGAAGAGGAGTCGCCCCCGCCCTCCTCCTGTTCCTTTAGCGCCTCCTCTGTGGCATACTTCTGGATGTACTCTGGAAGAGACACAACACACCAAGATGGATCAACGTATCCAACGCTTGTGGCAAATCAGCAGGCAATCCCTGCTGCTACCTTTGATCTTGTGTTTATAGTCTTCTGGCCGGTGGAGGTACATGGCAGCAGCATCCCCATTAAGAGGATCGATGGGGTTGGGGTAGGCGAGCAGTTGAGGGAGAAATGACTCAAAGATGTTGGTGAGATCTGGTGGATATGGAGAGAAACAAAAGATCAGCTGAAGAGGAATAACATTAGCGGCTGTATCACCCACCAGAGGTCTCTCCTGGAATTAAATATTCCACTCAAACTATTTCAAGCACTGGTTACAATGTTAAAACCACTGGCAGCTAAAGTGAGCAATGTGCATTTACATGGATGCTATTTTAGTACTTTATATCCACCTAAACCTCCCCTCTCTTAACAACATTACTCCCATAATGCAGCAGAAGTGAAGCTCATAAGATCTACTCATAAAACAGAAAAAACACAGATAATCTAATCCACGGGTCTAAAACGATGCAGCCCCAGACACTGCCACACACTTTGTCCTGACATAAAAAGCATTAACTTAATAACACGGTGACCATAATATCAAGGCTTATTGGTCTAGTGTGATAAAATTCAGCATTAAAGGTGTGAACAGAGAGGCTGAACTCACATTTACAGTCATGCTATTTAGTTTACAGAAGTCACGACCTTTTACTCTGTGAAAGCGATGGAGGCATGATAAAACAAGAGGCCGTGACACGTTTTCAGTTAAATATACCATAAAATCAGCTTCAACACGGAGCCTGTTTACATTAATATCTGGGAATAATCTGATCCAAGGTGTCTACGTCCACTCCTGATATACAATCTGTAAAAAAGATCCATTGGGAAAATTTGTGTCCATTATGGGATTCATTTCAGAGGATGTGCGCGTGGGGTGATGTCACTTCCTGTCATTTTCTAAACATTCAGTCTGTACTTTACAGGCCAAAGTTTTACTTCCCCGTCTGCTGACTGCCATTTGTACTCACAGTAATAATATCCCGCATTCATTCAGACATTTTCCTCTGAATAAATGTCCTCTAAATTACATGGTGAAATGATTTACAGTCAGCAATCAAGTTTTATTTAACTAGATGTTGATAAAATATCACTCCTTCCTCTGTGTGCTTTAAAGGCTCATTCTGTTTTGCATCATCTGTGTGATAAAACACAGAAAAAAGGATCTGTGGATCACTAAACTGAAAAAAAGCTTCTCATCGTTTAATATCAAATTAATAAATGTAGCATCCAGTTTATTGCACCCACAACCTATATCTGGGCGCATGTTCTGCGCTCACTCATCTATCGGTGTTAAATGCATGACCTCAATACAAGCAGCAGTTATCACTGCATAAGCCGATTAAATGGAGACAGTGTGCGTGAAGCTGACCTGTTGAGTTAGTGTAAGCTGCTCACTTTCTGTTTTATTGGCTATTAATGAATGTCAAATCTTTTGAGCGATCAGTGAGAGTTGTCACGAGGAGCCGGATTACAGCTGCGAGTGTAACCTACCGTACAGAGCGGTCCACGTCTGGTTGATGACATCCAAGCACACGGTTCCTGACCTGAGAAGAAGAGTAAACATATGGTGTGTAGTAAAACTTCTTGTTGGATGATGAGGATTCCTGAAAAGCTCAGACATTTACATACATGTATAAACAAGCCAGTATAAACATGCAAATTAAGCTGGGAGGTAGTTGTCAAAGTCTGAAATGTGCCGACTGTCAAACTACTGAATTTAAAAGTTGTCCGACTTACGCTTCATCGATGTTGGGATGAAAGATTTTATTCATGAATCCTGTGGGGTAAAAAAAAAACACACGTTTCTTAGAATTTACACACTTACTATTCAAATATTCCCATTTAAAGACTTCTGAAGCCTCAACTATTTATTTTTACCTATTGATGGTGATTTGAAGGGGTATTTATCTGGTAGGTCCACCCGTACCTTCCACACACCCCCTTCGTACGGCGCTTAAAAGGACACACATTATCAAAAACACAAACTAAAACTTCACAACTAAGATGTTTTTTTAAATAAACATCTGACAGTGATGCAAATTAGAGCTGCCACGATTAGTTGAGAAGGCGTCACCTATGAAAACAGTTGACTAATTACTAAAATAACTAATAAATAATAACTAAAACAGTTGACTATTTTTTAAAGCAGTGCACAGTAGTTGTAGTTGAGTTGCTGTCACATCTAAAACCTATGGAGCTCGCTAGTTTGGGATCATTTTGTTCAAATTCAAATGAAGCAAGTGCAAAGCAAAATCTCAGACGTTTAACTTTCCCTCCTAGACGCTACGACGAGGTTAACCCTACAAAGTCAAACGTATCATACTTGATACACGTAGTTTCTGAGACATTTTGCGTCCTTTTATGAGAAAAACTTTATTTAAAACTCTGGTGTTCATCAGATGATACTGGTTTTCTGCGCACATTAAAGGAGATATATGATGCTTTTAAATCATTTCAACATGTAAATTATTCATTTATTGTCTGTATGAAGTAGAACTACAATGCTTTGGTCTGAATTCCTGCTTATTCTTGCTCTACACACACCTTATAACCCTGTTCTGCATCTTCAGAGCGACTCGTTTTGGTCTCTTTAAAAGTGAATGAGGCATGTTAAGCCCCGCCCCCCTCCAGGTCACAGGAAGTTCAACTCTACCCTGTTCCACCATGTTTGTAGCTTTATAGCAACGACAAGCTAATCTCCCAGCAGAGAAACACTTTATTGGTAAGTTTACTATAAATTTCAATGTATCATATTCACGAATTTGATCACCTGGAAGTCCACGTTATTTAGCAGGCTCACAGCAAATATTGTAATAGATTTAAAAAAAAAAGCAATAGATAATAGAAAAAATTAAACAGACAGGAAAATATGACCAAAGGATATATGTTCATTATCAGGATGGCATAAATTTAAATTTTCTGCATTCCTAAACACTTAAAGATGGTTCTATGTTTGATGCCACAAACAAAAGAAAGTTAAGAAAAATGAACACAAGTATTTACTTTTGTTTTCAAAGCCCAGTGCTGTTTTCCTTATTTTACAAGCTGCCAAGTTCATTCAAAGTACTTCAATGCGTTATTATTGTAATTGTCTTTTAGATAGCACATAAAACTTAAAAAATAACATTCAAACTGGGATTTAATGATGCCTATGCAAGAGCAGCTGCATGCTGGTGCCATAAGCTATAGTTTAAATATTTAAATATGATTAGACGCCTAATCACCAAAATTATCGCTGACTCGTCGATTACTAAAATAATCGTTTGTGGCAGCCCTAATGCAAATCCAATTACATTTACAATTTACTGTTACTGAAAATATAATCAGCTTGGAGGGAGTCTTTCAAAAGCTCTTACTTCCAGGTGGTCCGTGGAACTTGACCACAAATTCGTTGAGTCCACTTAGGATGGTGACCTCATGCTTGCTCTCAATGCTGGTTGCTGATTAAGGAAAAGGCATGTTCGAAAAACATCCAATAAAGCAAGAAAAACATGAACACGTGAACTTGTCTGGACAAACGTCAAACATGGGATCAACAGCATCAGTCACAGCACTGAGATCAATAACACAGTAACAGAAACAAATCTAAACAAAATCTGTGTGTGGTTGAACCGTTTTAACAGTTTTCTACAGTATAGTAACCTGTATTACAGCATAGCTAAAGAGAACGCTTAAAAGACATGAAGAAAAAGTCTGCTGTCTGACAGAAAGATGGAGAAAACTGGAGAAAAAGCAAGAGTCTGACACAGGAGAGCAGGGAAAATAAAGAAATCATCACCCACTCATAAATCTTCCTATCATCTCTATTCCAAATATGCACATCAGGAAAAATCCAGATGCTAATTAACTGTTCAGTGAGCAGAAAAACACAAGACTACATGATTACATAATTATCAGGAGGCAGGAAAGGATTTAAAAGCTCAGTTTCTCCATAGAAACATTTGAAAATCACTGACCAAGAAGACTGGAGTACTCTGAATATGTCAGACAATAGCAGCCTATAAATAAACCCCGTTATGGATGTACAATTGCACTCTACCCCCAAGGAGTGTCTATAGAAAGTCCAGCAAAGCACTCCCAAGTTAATGCAACTTCACAAGGACAAACCTCCATCATGACATAAGCTGACAGTGGTGACACAAAAAAGACAGCTATCTGGTGTCACTTGACTGATCCAACTCCATTTGTTCATCTCAATGTTAGTTTTCTCTCTGTTGCAAAGAAGAATTTAAAGATGGAAACCCTAAAATGACAAAGAGCTACTTATTGATGCTGATCTGCATCGTAATCTGTACTGTTCCACTATGTGTTCACTTTTAACAAAACTTGCCCGTGTTATAATGTTCCCGGAATATGGGAATAATTGAGGCATTTTTGTTGTTACTCATAAAGTCAAAGTCTGAAAATACGGGCATTTTGGCCTCAGTAGAGGTCTAAGTATATTTAACCAGCAATATCTGGCTGCAGGAAAGACATCTGTGGCCGCATTAACTGTGACAAGAAGTGGTTCAACCTCAAATACTTCACCTGAAAACACAATGTGAACAGAGTCTATGGTATCGCCTATGCAGCTACCGAGCTTTTGTTCAGGAACTGGTGAAACCAGAACAACAAGAGTTAATGCATGGATCCAAAGAGTCTCTCTCAGTGACTCGTGCTTATCTTGCTATAATTCTTATCCAGATTCTACTTCTGTGTAAATGCAAATGGATTGTTTTTCAAAAACAAAAAAGGTTCAACGTCCTTATTCAGTTCTGTGGTTTAAAAACTGATTAACATCAGAGTAATCCCAGCTAAAACCTGCATATGCAGCAATAATAATAAATCAAATAGAAACTTCATCTTCAAAGCTTGTATTTTAATCTAGACTAAGATTAAAAACAAGCATTTTGGAAGGTTGAACCAGCTCATTTTGCTAGTTTCTACTTTCCCAGCGTGAGTGTCCGCAGTCCTGTCCCTGCCATGAACGGATGTTCCCAGCCCCCATCCCTGCATGTGCCCCTACAGCACGCTTGTTGTTCCTCGATCAGCTGTGTGTGAAGCCCCGCCCTCTACCATGTTCCGGATGGTAACAAGCTGACCAATCAGAGAGCAGCATCTAGCTGCAGGACAAAAACAAAACAATTCAGCTCACGCTGTCAGAAAACCTTTCATGCAAAAACTTCATTAATAGCAGCAAATCATTGTTCGAAACATGAAAACATATTTAGCACATTAAATCGCTGGTCAAGTATCCAGAAACAAAACATCGAGTGGCGTTAGTTACATCACAAAGAGAATAATGGTGTTCAGAAAAAATAATTATGAAAAGGAAAACATCATGTACGTTGGCCTATGTGTTCTTGCCAGCTTTGAACCCAAGTAATGACTATATTAAAAACACATGTGAAAAAAAGAAAAGGTTTTTGCACTACGTTTTTCTCTGTATTTTTCGTGCTAATAATGCCAACCGTGACTTATTCATCGTGATAATTTCTGATTTGTTCCCAATCGACACAACCATTTACATCCCGAGATTCCTTCCTAAAACAATAGTAAAAGCATTTATAAATTGTTATCTTACGTTTAACAATGTACTGCCGTTGTTATCTTTAGTTTATCAAAGATCGTCTCTACATCGACCTTAATTGTTCCTCTTGATGGTAGCATGCTAGGCGGTTAGCTACCATAGCTTTGACGATATCAATTTATAGCTTAGTGTACGTGTATTTTCAATCAAGTGATTCGAAAATGTAAAACATCATTCGGTTATACTTCACAGTGTGTTGTCAGTCCGATGAGATCGTACTGTGGGCTAACAGGTTGAGTTAACGCTCTCAGGCTAAGGCTAACAATGTTTAAAGCTAACAGAGTGAACAGCAAACGTTATATTGCGACAGCTGCCGTGTACAATTAGCTGTTAATACAAATAGAACGAGCACTGCTAACATACTAGCAAGCTAATGCTAAGTGAGTTCTTGTAAATAACATTAAATAGAGCATATTTAGTTCGCCGTTCTGCTAACTAGCTAACATTTGGACACCCACAGACTAACGTTAGACAGAGCCTGACCATTAAGTATTCAGCGTTAGTTACACATAATATACAGCAGCTTTAGATAGCAAATGATGTAATTTAAAACCACAAAACAACTGACAATTGCCTTTAAAATACGTGGTGACGGCACTTGACTGTTTAAGCTTGTTTATATACTGGAAAGGATACAGTTTCACCACGTCGGTATCCATTCGCCTCTTGCCCGGACTTGGAGACGACATTTTTTAATACCTTTCAGAAGTGATCTAAAAACACTGCAGTTACGGGGCTACCTCAACCTTTCAGCTTGAAAATACCTACAAGCCTTCTGGACTGTATCACCAGCCTTCCCACAATGCCCATAAACAATATCCTAGCTGCAACATTGCCTACTTTTCCTTTGGACGGTCTCCCTGATCAGCTCTACCTAGTTGTGTCCTGTCCTGAAGACTCTGCCAGTGACATCAACCTCCAGCGACCAGACCAATCAGAGGAGGGGCTCAGGGATAGATATACATTTCCAGAAAACATCTACAATATCAATATACATTTTTATCAACCCTAATATACTACTTCTGATATTGTTACCGAAATGGGAGACGAAAAGTAGCTCTTATTAGCTTGCTTCCTCCTTTGTTTTTAAAAATCCTGGTCAATTGATGATTCTAGATTGAGAGTGTGCTTGTCTATTATGTGCGGATCTATGGTAAAATGGTCTTATTGAGGGCCCTAAATAAGCACATTAGTACAAGTTGTGTCACGTGAATGACATGAATCATAAAATATGAAGTTATCTAGTAAGTTCATATGAGGTGCTCAAAATTATGTTGCAATTTTTTTCTCTATTTAGTAAAAATTTTTGTATGTTCGACATTTGATAAAATGTCTTACCATTATTATTTATTTATTTATTAATTTATTATTATTATTATTATTATTATTATTATTATACATTTTATACTGATTATCCGATCCATCCATGTCTTTATTTAATTACAAATCAGGCATAATAACTAAATGTTGAGTTTATTTTTAAAAGACTTAAACTGAAGTGAATACATCATTTGAACCCAAATTTAGTCATCACATACTAATAAACCACAATAAAATTCTCTTAAAAGCCAGCGGGTAATAACACTTTTATTTAGTGTTTTTTTAAACAACCACTGCTAGTTTTACACATGGTCACGACCTCTCTCTTTTACATCTGTGACTGAACTAGAATGATGTTGAATAGATTAAAAGGTTGTTATATCCTTGTAGTTTGCAAAGTTTATTTTACACTAATGAATAATTTGAAGTTTCTGTTTCCTCATCTGCAGCACTGCATGCTTGTGAATGTGCATGTTTCAGGTGGAAACATGTGTAGAATGAGTCACAACATGAGTTCTCCTTAATTTACTGCTACATCTCATGATAGTCTCACATGACCGGTGATGAATCTAAGACATGGTACAAACCAACATGCTTGCGTTCATGTTGGTACTAAGATGTTACCTTGTAGCTCTGACACTGATGAGAAATGTCTTTTTAAGTATTCAGCAGTATTCACACATTTGCACTGATGGCTTGTTTGTAATAAAAAATCTAACATTTTATTGTCATAGAAAGAATATTTTGGGGAAACAGTTTGATAACAAAACCTTTGCTACAGAAACTTCTGCTTTTGCTGTCTGTTCAAAATATCTTAAAGCAATATAAGATCTTTCCATTTCCCATTTCCCTTTCTTAACCGTTTCTCTTCAGTAGGAACAAAGGAGTAGATGCAGATTATGTGATGAACTTATGCTGCTTTTTGAGACTGTTTTAAAAATGTTTTTTGTGGTAATGAAAACTCACACGACTCAATTTCATGTTCAAACTCAAAATTTTTAAGCCTTTAAATACAAGAAATATTCATTTAAATGGGGGTTTCATAGTGATAGTAAAATGTTTCCTTTTAAATATTCTGACAGCAGATTTTATACAGAGTAAAGGTTCCTTCAAGGTGCAAGATGTGTGAATGTTTTTGTGTTGTTGCTTTTAACAGCGAGCTGGTTGTCCCACAAAATATACAATTTGAAACTATTTTTTATAATATTATAATATAGAATTATATAAAGACAAAAAAAGATCAGAAAACATTATTTAAAAAAAGCTGATTATAAAACAAAATGCAATAAAATATTAAATACATTAACAAAAATAAATACATTTAACCGATTAATAAGGAATGGCATAGAAATAAATTCACAAATAGAATAAAACAAAATTTGTACAAAATTTAGTTAGAAAAATTTAAATTTAGCAAAAATGACAAAAATTGTTTGTTTCAAACTTATGAGAATAGACAAAGCAGTTAACGAGAGCAACCAGGCAAAAATCTTTGGGTTAAGGGTTACAATCCCACCAAAAGTAATGCCACTGTTTAAAACTGGGGATAAACCAGTTTGCACACCACAGACCGTTATTTTCACGCTCTCACTTTGCCAAAATACTGGAAACTATTTGCGGACAGATTAAACAGTTTACCAAAAAACATAAATTACTTACAAAAAGTCAGTATGAAAGACTTTATCAACATTTCTGGCAATAATCAGATTAGTTTAACAGTAAAAAAAGAAATAGAAATAGTATTCTCGGACCTCAAGAAAGCATTTGGCCCCGCTGATCATCAGACATTATTAACCAAACTGGAAAGGTAAGGCAAAGAGGGGTTGGTTTGAGCTGGCTCAAAAGCTTGAAAAAGAAAACTGTTTGTCTAAACAGTCACCAGTTTATTTAATTTCTTTTTAAGAGCAAATTTAGCAAAAGATATACACAATCAGAACATGCTTTAACATTTCACTGACTTTAGTCTTTCAAAAAACAAAGCTGGTCACTTTGCTGGATCGATTGATATTAAAAGTTAACTTGAATAAATGTGAATGGATAGTTGATGATTAAATCTGAGTGCACAATAGTTTTTATCTTGATTGCTGACCTATCTGCAAATTATTTCAGATACCAGGTAAAATGAAACAGAGGCGTATAAAGATATTTATGAATGAACAATCCAGCTGTGAAGTATTTGTAGAGACCAATTTAAGTGTGGGCACTCCAGAGTAAAAAACAAAGCAGACTTCTTCTGATTATTTGCTTCTTCTTTTTTTAAGAGTCAGCTATAGACCAGAACCGCTGTCATGAATCATACTGTGCCTCTTTTCACACTCTCTGTGGCCAAAGCACAGCAGCTTTTCTTGGGATTGACCTGTTTGTTCTGTTTTGCTACTTCAGCTCCTCCCAGTGAGCTTCAAATCCAGATTACATGTCAACTATGCAGCCCCTGAAGATATAGGGTAAAGGTTGACTCTTGGTACAATTTTTCTAAAGGAATCACACAAAACATTTGTGTGACTGCAACCCTGGGTTTTTGGATTGTACTCTGTGTTTATATACTGTAAAGATATAACTATGCTTTAATCGTTCGTTTTATTTTAAAAACTTATAGTGGCGGAGACTGTTTTAAAACAATATTTAAAAGATTAAACAGAAGTAAAGGTTTTGCTGTTTATGTAGTAGCCTATCATCTGGGTTTTGTGCTGTTTCTTCAGGGATGTTACTGAAACAGGTAAATCTGGCTAATGTTTTAATGCGTTATACATATCTAACAATAATCTATAATAATGTAATAGAAAGCGCATTTATAAGCTCTGTCGTTGTTAATTTGAAACACAATCCACTTTTTTGTTGTCACACTTTAATCGACTTTCACTTCAATGTTTTATCCAAGCTGGTTTAAAGATTTCCATGTTGCTCTTGAATGCGACACACATTTCTTCCCCGCTAATTGGCCAGTACATATCAGCTGATTGTGACGTTTCACACAGTAGCAGCTATTTCTTTTATTTTTGCTAGGAAGCAGGGACTCGCTTGCTGCCCCATGCTACAACATTTAGGGCAGATTAAAGCAGGTTCAGGTCTGGGTGTGAACCTTCTCTGTTTCCCCTGAAAAGATGTCGTTCCCTAAACAAGACGGAACCTTCAGTCAGCTCAATAATTTTGAGAAACTGACGTGGAGGCCCTCCAATCAGGACTCGGGTTTGTAAACAAAAACCAGTCGCTAGCGCATGCAAGCTAATTTAGCGTAACAGCAAAGCAAATCGATGGGATTTGCTGGGATTGTAAATGCAATCGATGTGCGTGTGTTTGTACAAACTGGGAAAATATTCTTTTGGGCTTTTGTTATGCTAGCCGTGTTAGCTTTGTTGCTATAATGCTAATAGTGCTACGGAAGCGCAAGCATGATCGCTGCTATTGTTTAGTGTCCCTCCGGGGAGGTCTGGCTACAAACAATAACAATGGAAAGCTTAAAACTATCAACCAGGTGGTTTAAAGCCTCATACGGAGTAATTCTACACTGTGAAGTTTAAAAAACTTACTCTCAGTCCTTCATTTAAAATCACCCTTTCTTCATGGGTTCAGTTTGTGACATCAAGAGAAATGCAATTACCTTTCTCTAACAAAAATAAACATTTTCTGAAGCTCACTACTGATTTTAGTAGTACACAATCAAGGTTTTATATTTCTTTAACGAAGCTGAAATAATACAAAATGAGATGTATCTTGTCATTGACCAAAACAAGCTCAATAAAGTTTAGAAAATCACATCAATGATCTGTATTTCTATTCTGTTGACTTTTGTATTTCCAGGCTCCAAGAAGCGAGCACGATGGCTTCAAGCCAGACGCATCTTTTCTCCCACCCGCCCCAACCTGCGGATCCCCAACAGGTTTCTGGCAGAAGGTGTGAAAATCTCAGAGATCATTGTTGAGTAAAAACTGAATTACATATTGATTGAAAAGGTGGACATGTGTGGCTTTATACTGTCTTTTTTTCTCTGACAGGACTCTGTATACCGCCTGCCCGCAGTGGACATCGCTGTGTTGCAGACACCACTAACCTTTACGTGTTCGGAGGATACAACCCAGACTTTGAGGAAGCAGGCGGGTCAGAGAATGAAGATTATCCTCTTTTCAGGGAACTTTGGCGATTTCATTTTGCCACAGGAACTTGGCAGCAAGTCCGTACAGAAGGCTACATGCCTTCAGAGCTGGCATCCATGTCAGGTAAAGTCTCAAAAGCTCACTAAAGCAGGGTTTGCTTAACAACATCTGAAAGGGATGTAGGCTTCTGCAAGGACATCACACAGTTGAGTTTCATTTTATAAAGTGAAATGAATCCAGCATAAATACAAGTCAGATTTAATTTTGTTTGACACATTCGCATACTCGGTTAAAAATGTTCTGTATCGCCTCGCTCCAAATTCAGGTTTTATTTTTTCTTCATTTACTGTTTAAGTTCACATGTAAAAAAAATTTGGCTGCTTATTAACTCACATTGGCAGCTAATGCTAATACCGTGGGTCCACCATGTTCAACAAATGTGAAATATTTTGAAAATAACAGGAAATGATGTCACCGGGCACACACCAACTGCAATCCACTACAAGCTCAATTTGATTTATTGTGATGTTTTCTATACAACATGGTGACAACAAAAGTCATTTAAACACACATTTAGTCTAAAACAAGCTTCGTGCTTGTTGGGTAGATTTATAGATAATTATAAATGTGTGCTATAATGATTTATTTGGTTGTGTCCATTACAGTTGGGTGTGTGTGTGTGTGTTTGTATGTTTGTATACATATTTATATACATTTTGTTTGTACAGAAATGTTATTGTTTGTCTCACTGGCACTTATTTATCTGCTTTTGAACTGCTGCCTCTTTGGGACAAATAGTTTTTTTTATATGAATTTAAGTAAATTTAAACAGAGGTAAATGATCTGATTTTTAACTGAGGTACGTCATATCTGTTCTGTCCACCACAGAAACCTGCACGCACACACAGAAGTGTCGTGATATTTATGTCTTTGTCTCACTCAGCTGTCCTGCATGGGAACAACCTGCTAGTGTTTGGTGGCACTGGAATTCCTTTTGGGGAAAACAACGGCAATGACGTCCATGTCTGCAATGTTCAGCACAGGCGATGGAACCTGCTCGCCTGCAGAGGGAAGAGACCCAATAAGATATACGGCCAGGTAATGTTCTGGGACCTCATTTATAAAACTTTGTCTTGAATCTCTACACAAATCATTAAATAAAGGCAATAAAACTGAAAAGTCTGAAAGTAAAAGTCTGATTAAAAAATCCTTTTCTACCATACACAGTCAATGCAAAGCAGCTCATAAATATGTCTGCATATGAATCAACGGGTCACAAATAACTTGAGCATTAACTGAATGCATGTACCTCGCCTCTCCCATGATGTCAGATGGGATTACCCCTTCCAAAAATCTTATCTATCCATCTTTATCTTTCTCTATATATCTCTTTATACATATATAAATATATTTTTCTAGGCAATGGTCATAATAAATGGGTACCTCTATGTATTTGGAGGGACAACGGGCTACTTGTACAGTACTGACCTGCACAGGTTGGACCTGACCACCAGAGAGTGGACCCACCTCAAACCTAACAATGCACCGTCTGACCTGCCTGAGGAGAGGTCAGTGTTTGGACACAACTGTAACTTTTGTTTATTTGAACAAAGTTGCCGCAGATTGAAAATGAATCATTATCCAGGTACAGACATGAGCTCGCGCACGACGAACAGAGGATTTACATTTTAGGGGGCGGGACTTCCTGGACATCGTATCCACTAGACAAAGTGAGAGGAACAACAATTAAAGAGTTTGATGTAAAATTTATTTTTAATGCTGTATTTATTCAGTTTAATTTGATTTTTCTTCTCACCAGATTCATGCATATAACTTGGAGACCAATTACTGGGAGGAAATAGTCACTAAACCCCATAAGAAAATAGGTACATTCTGATTTGTTTAGATGAATAAAGAAGTTTGGGAGCCTCACACTGATATAAACTTGTTTTATAATCATTGCAGGATATCCTGCAGCTCGTCGATGTCACAGCTGTGTGCAGATCAGAGAAGGTACACATTGTGACGGACATCAATGTAGAAAAGTGTTTTTTACCCGTCAAGTCTTAATTAGCTTTTTGTTCTTTGTAGATGTATTTATATGTGGGGGTTATAACGGCGAATCGATCCTGTCTGACCTGTGGAAGATTAACCTGCACACATTTCAGTGGACTAAGCTCCCAGCAATCATGCCAGAACCAGCATACTTCCACTGTGCTGCCGTCACTCCAGTAAGTAATATGCTGTTAGCTGCAGAAACCTTACTTTAGCTGCATCCTAAAAGGAGACAAATGACTGCAAACTTCTGCTAAGTCAGCCTGTGCTGTACTTCCAGTAAAGCATTCAGTCTGATAAACATCACATAAACGGCCATTAATGGATATATATATTTGCTTTTTATCTGAAGAAAGAAAAGAGCGTAATATAAGACATACTGTGGTGGCACGGTCATGGTTTGGTCTTGTTTTGCTGACAGCTATTAACTAAAAAGTCTATTAACTGAATCCATGAGACTGAATAGACAAAAATAAAATGTATATTTTAGAATGACTCAGCAAAATGTTCAAAGAGAAGTGATGTCATAATTTTTCACTGACTGAGCAGAAGTTAGTGGTAAAATACACATTAAACCTGGATTTCACAGGCTTCTTTGCTGCTGAGATTTTTATGTATGCTCTGCAGACACAATGTTCATATTCTGTTTACTGGTTCTGTTCCTCAGGCTGGCTGCATGTACGTCCACGGCGGTGTCGTCAACATGTCTGGAAACCGAAGGACTGCCTCTTTGTATAAAGTCTGGCTGGTGGTCCCCAGTCTGCTGGAGCTAACCTGGGAGAAGCTGCTGAAAATATTCCCTCACTTAGCTCAGCTGTCCACACTTCAGCTGCTCAGCCTGGGACTGACACACTCGCTAATTCAGAGACTCAAATAGACTGGTACGTGGAGCAGCACCTACGCTGCAGATGGTGAGGGAGTCGAAGATGTCTGATAGTACTGGAAATACTTTGAACGCATTTTTTATGCCTTTTCCCTTTTTTATATGGACTGTGTTTAACTTGTCAGAGTCCTTTTGAGGCCCAGCAGACTTCAGTCTAGCTGCATTGTCTCTTAAATTGTGCATGCTGGTTTTATTTATTTATCAAAGACGACTTGTGTAGCATGAGATTGAAATGTCAAATCCTCTGCTGAAAGGCAAAATGATTTATTTATCCAGTCATTTCAACTTGTGATATTGGGCTTTTTTTCTCTCTGATACTGGAAAAAACTGCTTTTAGATGCAGTCTCTGAATGAAGCCACAGGAAATGCAGTTTAATAAGTGCAGACAAGCGACCCACTGTGGACAAACTGTGTGTTTGTATGTGTAAAAGACCCATCAACTCAGTCAGATTGCTTACGGAGACCCTGTTTCAGCTTTTTAGGGTTATTTTAGCCCTTCTGTTTTAATACTTTTTCCCCAAATTTTGGGTTTTTATTTCTACCTGCTCTTCTTTTAGACTCCTCACTGTGAAGCATCTTGAGCCTCTTCTATAGTTTTCTAGATGATATATTCA
>JBAMIG010000010.1:21296069-21311734 GCA_037177335.1 Kiunga ballochi
TGCCGCAGAACACGGGACTGTTTACCTGGAGCCAATCAGCATGACGTCACGCAGACCTGCAGACTTCATCTCCTTGGCCCCCTCGGGAGGGTCTTGACGTCAGACTGGGGCAGGATAAGTCCAGACCATTTTAAACATCCTCACATCCGCCTTGTTCTTTTTTATATACATTGAATGATTGTATTGTTTTATTTTTTATAGCTTTTACGTCTTTGGCAAGCGCTTATATAAGGGTGGTCAGCCGGGCTTCTGTCACTAAATGTGGGTGTGACTTACCTGCAGGTGAAGTGGTCCAAGAAGTGGTGAAGGTGTAGTGTGATTTGCGGTGAACCCCCCTAAGTGTGCCGTGGAGTTTTGGGGGCCTCTATTAGGGTGTTAATGCTGTTTGTTTGTTGCAGCAGGTGTTGGCAGATCATGGAGTGACGACCCAGCCAGCTGATGCACTTTTTCTAGCCTGCAGTCACTGATGTTTTAAATTATTTTAGCTTAGGTTTAATAAAGTATTTTTGTACCCTGTATTTTGTGGTTGGATCTCTTGCTTCTGACCAGACCGGATTAAAAAAGGTGGTGGCATACACATAGGCCTACACAACTGGAGAATGGTTAAGGCTACACCGTAGCAGCTGAGTGTTGAATCAGTTGATTACTGTGGGGAAACAACAAATTTATCAGAACCATTAATAAAAAAAATGTTTGCACCTATATTAGAACCATCCACCATCACCAATGTTAGGTCAGCTCAGTAATGTGGGATTTATCCTGCTTTGCAGTAAGAACAGAGCATGTTTCTAGTGCATGCAGACTGGAGGAACACTTTCAATCAATCAGAGAAAAATAAATGACCAAATAGCATTATCTCAGTTTCCCACTGATTTATAGCCTTGACCTGTGAGTCACAGGTATGGAGTTAAATTACATGTGCATGTTATTACATTAGAAAATAAATTATGTGGAGTATTGGCAATCAAATCAATTTATCTTGACATTTTTGTAGGTATGATGATCAAAATATAATTAAAAAGGATCATTTAATGCATACATTATTATCCTATGTTTTTCAGTTTCTTTCCATTGTGCTGTGAAGGATTTAGGGTTCCATTACCATTTTACTTCTTTACAACATATGCAAATGTTTTCCACCTATTTCAATAATCTAATCTCATTTTATCTTATTTACAAGATGCAGTTGTAAAAAAAAATATATTCAAGGATTTTTTTTTCTTTAGTCTCTTTTATGATTATCTCTCTTTGAAACAAAGAGCAGCTGAATAAATACAGTTAAACAAATTCCTCTGTAAAAAAAATAAAGTACAGCATTCTTCTTAGACTTCATAAAGAGGTTTCACACCAGCAATTTTGGCAGGAATATGTTTTTTGTTCTGTATTCGGGACTGTTCATTTACTTACGATCAGATCATCTTATTTTGAAAAGCGGAAATAAGACATCACGTGTCCCAGTCGCCCTGTTTCCCGCCTGAGTTCGTTAAGGTTATTTAGTACCCGGAAACAGCAGCAGAGTGACACCTCTGTTTGATAAAACGTTGCACTTCAGATCATGTTGACCTGTGTTTTCAGAGGAAGGAAACGCTTTTAATTTAACTCAGCTCATTACTGCTGTTGGCGGCCGCAAGTTATGGAGTAAAAGCTTGGAAATTAGTGTAAAAGACGCTAAACGAGGTTCCAGCTGGATGCACAACATTGCGACTGTCTCTGAAAAGTCTGCGGTCGTCGTGCGTTCATCTTTCATCCTCTGCAGCTGTTAAGCAGACAGGTAGCTGATTACAACGTTACTGATAAAAACCTCTTTTAAATGTTTGAATCGCCAGCATTTCCGGTTTATATGTGGATTTATAGTTGAATGACGCATATTTATGTGTCGCAGCCATGCTTGATAATATTTAATGTATTGTTTTGTTGTAATTGTGCCAATTTTCTTTGAGTGGCACTTCTAACTTAAACTGTTTTTTTTTTAAAGCAAAGTTAAAATGTAGTTCTTGCACACTTTTTAAAAGCATGCATGTGCCTCTTGGTGGAGTTTGATACTATTTAGTAACTTCTGCATTGCAGGAGGAAAGATTTAGATGCCCCAAGGCCATTAATTTATGGATTAGTGTACATTCGCAGGAAATCAAACAGAAATACAAAGTGTAGCCTATTACCCATCAGGTAGACACTCTGCAGTATCAATGAACCCATTCTATTCTAATGCACAGAAAACAACAGAAACAGACAACGGAAAAAACATTGATGCAGGACAGGGGTGTCAGACTCCTCGGTGCAGAGTACAACCAGTTTAGGGAAATCAGCGTTGTGCATCAGGGAAAGTGAGGCAAGTTGCACTGGTTTATATGTCTCTACCATTAAAGCAGATTCACTGCATGGCAGCACAGACTGTATAAAAAGTCTGAACTGAGTTTAAAATAAGCTTTTATGACAGTAAAACAGTGATCTGACATATTTTGTGCTGAGCTCAGAAGCTTTGAGAGCTTTTCCCCACAATGCACCTCTGCATGATGATTATTGTTGCCTGATCTGGATTTGGAGGCGGTTGAAACCTTTAGCTTGGATACAGTTTACAGTTTGCATTACAGTACTAATTACATGGTCAATTTTCTGGATTTGGCAACACATTGCTTCCTTGTGTGTGATGCAGTGACCTCACCATTACAGTTTGCTTCCTGCATCTTTACTACCATCCTTCCCACCTTTTTCACTGCACATAGCTGCTGCTGCATCAGCTGTAAGCCCTATAAGTTTATCCAGGAGTAGTTTACATTTTGACACACATTTTCAAAACTGTTATTTCCAGCTTTTGTCACATGCATCAATTTTAATGTTCAATATTTCCTCCACAGATGAAGATGCTAGCTGTGCAGTGTGCAGCACTTTTATTCTTCAGATGTTGATGTTCATTGTGAGGGGCTAGCTTTGTAATAACTTGCAGCAACAGAAGCTAGACTTTATTGGAACGCAAGGTAACGGGAGCGTTGCTTGATGGGATTTGTAGTCCGTTTATCAGCGCTTAAGTCATTAATAATAATCTCATATATAATCTTAATCTAATAATGATCTTGCGGGAGAGGTACAATTGCACGTCTTTTCACCGTAAAAGACGCCTGAATCTGTGGATGCAACCACATACCATTCAAACTCAATATTGACTCATTTTTTTCTGTGTGCAACAGGATAAAAGAAATAAGAGGTTATTTTAAGATGCTACCATTCAGATGCAAAGATAAAAACAGCAGCCTGGAGCCAATACTTGCAACAGATTTGGATAATAAATATGCAATGTTTTTTAATCTACCTTCTTTATCTGTCATGTACAATTAATCCATATCAACTAAATGCTACTAAATTAGCTTTTATGTACAACAGAGAATTTCTCTTGCCAGTATGACTGAAACCATTTACATGTTTCTGAAACTGCTGGCTGTATTTTCTTATTGAGCATTGATTTTTTACTTTGAATACTTTTACACAACAGATTTAAATACGTTTTTAAAAACCTACTTTCTGCGACTGTAAAACAGTAATGACCCACAGCTTCCAGCAGGGGGCAGTGCAGCTCTGCAGAACCACAAAAAGCACCTTTCCACCTGTTTTCTGGTTTATTCTGCACCATGCAACACTTTTCCTTTTCTGAACCAACTTTAAATAAATATTTTCTGTGGAATATATCGATACATAGTCTCAGCTACACTGCAGTGTTTATCTGCCATGTGAGGATTCATCAAAAGCTCCCCTCATGTCTGTAAATGAAGAGCCCTAACTCTCTATGGTCCTTAAAGGCAATATAAAGG
Organism: Kiunga ballochi; assembly: GCA_037177335.1. NCBI lineage: Eukaryota > Metazoa > Chordata > Actinopteri > Atheriniformes > Pseudomugilidae > Kiunga > Kiunga ballochi. The sequence goes on from JBAMIG010000010.1 coordinate 21,299,873, forward strand.
GTTAAATTTACAATAGATGGTCAAACTAAATAATTTTGAAGATATCCTGGTTTAATTGTGATGGCTTATTTAAAACAGCTAAATGGTCAGGTTAGCTGCTGTTTGATATCGGTAACTTTTACATCATTATCAAACAGCCGGTGATCATTCTTTTTGTACATTTATGTTGAATTTATTTAAATTTTTTCCCCTGTCGCCCCTAAAAAAATAGCATTTTATGCTGGTTTTGTTCTTAGCTTCAGTTTATATTTGTAGTATCAACAGTCATTACCAGGCCATCGACCCGCCGGGTAAATGTGGCTCCCCGCCACCCACCATCCTCTCTGTGTGAACAAACAGCGTACTAACACAAATTAGGACTCACCGCTTTGTGTCAATTGAGAGGCCAACAAAGATGCTACAGAGTGATATGTCATTAGTGAGCAGGTGGGGAGGGAGAACATAGAGCTGCTGCCTCTCCACTAAGGAGTGAAGTGGTTGCCATGACGACCGTGCTGCTGGTTGCTGCTTCAGCATCGGAGGGCAGCAGAGATCAAAGTTGGCTTTCCTCAGCGCTGTTGTTAGTGGAGGGTTAAATACCGGAGGGGAAAGCCGCCCCCAGCCTCATTTCAGACGGCTGAGCTGCAAAGCGGCGACGTCGAGGTGAAGTTTTAACTTCTCGACTCCTTGAGAAAGAAGCTGAGTGGCAGGAACATGGCGGACGATGCGTGTAACAAACACTACTAATCCAATTAATAAATGACTTTACCGCTTAATGTTTTCCCTCCTGAGGGTTTTAGATGCTGCTTTAACCGAGTCCTCGATGCTTTTACACAAACTCTCTATTAGCTGCTGATCGTAAATCAGGATTACCATTCAGCCTGAGCTTTGGGCTGCTGGTGGGATGGGATGGAGGGGGTTCAATGGTGTTCACTGAAGTGCTGCTAGTGTTATTGGACATCCATGATTAGATAACTGTACCTCCCAGTATGAGCAACCACAGCGCCGGTGGTCCGGCTATCGGACACGCAGACCTTCGATCAGGGAGAACAAGTGGTGTGAAAGGCCGAAGGGGAGAGGGAGGGGGTGTTTCTCAAATCCTTTTAAAGTCTTTTGTCATTAATACAGGGATTTATTTGTCATTATAGAATAGGAACTGCATCTGTGGCACATTTAGGCTCTTTATCTGATTAAAGGGGGGCGTTTAAAGCTCTGACCAGTAGTTTGACGTCATCAAAATGACTTTTTAAGGCACCACATTTTCCTGATTTAGTGGAAGTCGGACTTATTCAGAAGTGACTACAGGGATGCGATCGTGTTTTAATGCTGTGTGCAGCTTCTGTGAGAAACCTTAATAACTGGCCTGGTGATTTATTGCTTGTACTCAGCAGTGTCTTTCTGAGAGGAGACCAGACAAAAGCCAAGACTCTCGGTCTCCCACTGTTTTTAATAGTTCTGTAGGATGTGAAAGAAAAAATAGCTGTGTGTGTGAGGGTGGGGAGGGGGGGAGGGGGGGGTCTTTGTTTAGACAAAGTAAGATGACAGAGTAGCTCAAATCTAAGCAGAACTGAGTTGAAAGTGTTATTTTTTTTTACTATAAAAGTTGCATCTAAAAGCTGCTCTGCAAGCCCTGAAAGATGACAGCCCTTCATCTCCCTGCCATCCTGCGAAGCGGCCATGTTTTACAGGTTGTAGCGGCTTTCCTTTGCTTCTTCACTGACTGCCTGATCACTCTCTCATTCCTGTTGCAAGTTGTTTGAAAGCTTTGGAAGAGGAGCATCCCTCCTCCCTCTCACCTCTCCTCTGCTCCATCTTTATTGAATCCCGCCTACATATCATTTATCCCCCCTCAGACCTTTCCTCAGTCTGCAGGGGCCATTAGGGGGCATCCTCTTTTCTCTCCCAGCTGGGTTTGTTGACTCACAGTCAGTCCACAGTTCTTTTTCACCTCTGCCGCCCCTCTTTTTAACTCTCATCCCCCACCTCTCGGCTCTACGCTCTGCTTTCCCTGAACAGTAAAGCTGCCACAGCTGTGGACTGTATTAGCATAGCTGCTGAAGAGCAAAGGGGGGCTAAATATATTGCAGTCATTACCTTTTGTTCAACTGTTGACAGTTTTAAAACATTTCAGCCTCCCTCTGAGGAGAAAAGAAAGCCTAGATGATTTCAGTTTAACAGGTTTTTAAATGTTGGAGCCAGAAGAAGAAGTTTGTATCTAATTAGACGTTAAGATGAACAGATCTGGCTTTAAGTTGCTTTTAAATGTCAAGTTATACCTGAATAATGACTGATTTTTTATTTTTTTTAGGTTGAATGATTTAATATATTTTAATGTTGGCAGGTGTTGGGATGAACAGGTCCAAGGTCCCCCGGCCTACAGTGACCCGGATAACTCGCAGCTCCAGCGCTCAGGCCCGGAACGCCGACCCCACAGAGCCCCAGGACTCTGCACCGGGTCCATATAGAAAACAGCGGAGGAGACGAGCAGACTCGACTCTGGTTCAGGACCTCAACCAGATTAGTGTCAGCAGTCAGCTTTTCCTCCCAAGGTGAAGAAATGCAGCAGTGACCTAAAGTGGTTAGAAATAAAACATGGAGGGAGATGTGCATCTTCTAAATCAGCAACTAATCATCCCCAAGTTTACCAAAAAAGCTCAAGTCTGAATACAGACAGGAAGTAGCCAATAAACGGAGAATAATCACCTTAGTCCAGTCTGAGAGGAAGTCAGGTGTTCTCAGGACCACAGTCTGGGTGAATACTCCATTTTGATTGGCTGCAGGATGACCGGTAAAAAGTGGATACCTATTATAAAAAAAAGTTGTAGTTCAAATAAATTATTGCACCGATTTCAGCGCTATTTGGTAACCTTGGCAACAAACACCAGGAAAATAAGTTATAATGCATTATTTTAGCTGTGGCCTCTGTGGCCGGTTACCTTGGCAACAAATTACAGGAGATATTAATGGGTCCAGTCGGCTATTACTTCTAAAAAAAAAACAGACTAACATGTTTAATAACTGATTCAATATTTACTTCTTTGGTAAGCGATGCTCGACAAAGTGTCCATTATGGTAAAATAATGTAGGATGGAAAAGCATGCCGAGCGGCATCTCGTTTTGTGGAGAGAAGAAGCAAAAACACTGATTTCTGGTTGGGTTTTTTTTTTTTCTGCACGCAGTGAAACATTTGTGTTGTTTTTCTGTAGTAAAGGAAAGGTTTCCAAAGCGGGGCCGGTTTCAGGATCCACATCCGATCCCAGTGTCGGGAGGTCCCGCGGGGGCCTTGCCTCCGTGGCTCGCCTCATGAAGCTCGGTCGCTGTAGGAATGTGGTGGTGGTGGCTGGAGCGGGAATCAGCACGGCCAGTGGCATCCCAGACTTCAGGTTGGGATCTGAAGAGTTGATCATCTAAAAAATAAATGAGCATCTCTTCATGTGAGATCTTTTTCAGATCTCCAGGAACCGGTCTCTATGCTAACTTGGAGAAATACAACATCCCATACCCAGAAGCCATTTTCAATATCGATTACTTCTCCAACGACCCGCAGCCTTTTTTCTCCCTGGCTAAGGCTCTGTATCCTGGTAACCACCGTCCCAACTACATCCACTACTTCATCCGCATGCTTCATCACAAAGGCCTGCTGCTCCGAACCTACACCCAGAACATTGATGGACTGGAGAAGCGTAAGAGCAAAGAAAAGCAGAAGCTCTTCTGATGCTGCTATTAGCAAACAGAGTAGATTATAATGAAGTAAAAAGCAGGTTTCAGCCCTGCTCTAATGATATTCTGTATCTTCCTGGCTGCAGTTTCCTGACATACTGTGTTTTTTCCTAAAACCGATGACGTCGCTTGCTTTTATGTGCCATCTCCACAGTGTGTGGAATTCCAGATGAAAAGCTAGTTGAGGCCCACGGTAGCTTTGCCACAGCTTCCTGTCACCTGTGCTACACTCCATATCCCGCCGAGGAGGCTAAAGTATGTCCAAACGCTGCACATGGCTTTGCTGTGATGATGCTACAGTAATATTGCTTGTATTGTTTCCCAGCATGCTATAATCAATGGCAGCATCCCAACATGCTCATTCTGCTCTGCGACAGTCAAGCCAGATGTTGTGTTTTTTGGAGAGGACCTCCCTCAGAAATATTCCCTCCACATGAAAGACTTCCCAAAAGCAGACCTGCTCATCATTATGGGCACATCTTTACAGGTACTGTTTCCATCCATCCTAATGCATGGAGCTTATTTCCGTAGAGTATGATCTCCTGAACTGCTTGTTTTAGATTGAGCCCTTTGCTAGCTTGGTGAACACAGTGCGCTCCTCGGTGCCACGCCTCCTCCTGAACCGGCACGCCGTTGGCCCCTTTGAGAAGATCCCGCTACGGAGGGGAGACCACATGGAGCTGGGTAATCTGGCGGATACTGTCAAGAGTTTGGCTGAAATGCTCGGCTGGAGCAGTGAGATCGAAGCGCTGATGAGGTCCCAGGAAACGTTAGCGGGTCCCGAGGTAAAAAAGCGCTCACAGGTTATTAATGTGGATAAACGCGTGGCTTTGTCTTGATTTGATGTCTTTCCTTTGCAATGGCTTCCTCTCTGCAGAGCATCCTTATGTTGGTAAGCAGCAAACAGACATGTCAGAGCAAAGCAGCATCAGGAGCTCAAAGAGCATTTTGCAGCAGCAGCGAGGAGACGGACTCTGATACGGACTGCAAAAGCTCTGCGTCGTCCAACACGAGCAACTGATACTGCAGCCGATCTACACCTCAATCCTCTTTCCTTCACATGGACACACAGGACGTCTTCGTCTGCGAGGGACACATTGTGTGCATCTTAAAACTTAATAAAGTATGAGCACTAGCAGATATGTTTTTATGTTATGTTACCAATAAAACTGTATTTTAAAGATTTAACATTTAATTCCACATTTTGTATGCAGTAAACAAAAGACAATGATTCAATTCTCAACTTTATTCATTTTTCAGTGGAAGCATCAACGTAAAAGAAGTGGCGCTGCCTACAGTACGCAAAACGGTGCAAAAAGAATAAAAATATAACATACTTTCCCAGTATGCGAGCATCCCAAGGAGATTATGGAGGAACAGGGTAGTATTTACAAAAGAGCACAAGGAAAAATCTATAAAACTGCACAAAAAACCTCCAGAGTATTAAAAACAAAGCGAAAATTGAGGATTAACCCGGTAAAAAGTGAGCAGGCAGTAGTGGTGATTCACAGGCGGGCTCAAAGGTCTGTTTACCATTACTCCCCATTAAAAAAAAGTAAACTCATTTTAAGGGTTACTGGTCTTCTCATAACAGTTTTATGTCTGCCAAACATTTACTAAAAACATATTCCCCAAGTCGAAGCAGGATTTCTGAATAAATGGCACCACACCAGCAGAAAGGATAGGAAATGAAACCTTTTAACATGCATCAAATATGTGAATGCATATAAAATTACCAACACGCTCTACCTTCATGGAGTGTCGAGATTTTTTTTTCATGCAGATTTGGCAAAAATTCAGCATTTCTATATAAAAGAATGAAAAACGATCCCTGTAGCGCACACATTGTCAAAAGTCAACATTTAGCATGTAGCGTCATGTACCACAGGAAAATATAGCAATTACATTTTAAATATTTGTCTTCTGTCCAAACAGCATAAAGTGAAAATCAGCCAAGTCCTGAATAAGTAAAAAACAAAAAACAAGTGAGCAACATTCACCATTATACATCCAAGTGTGGACAGACACTGAGCTGCATGTTGCCGCCATGTTTTCTAACCACCAACTCTGATGTCTGACTTTAAACAAGTGTTCAGTGTTTATTCTACCTCTGTGTGTAAAAGGAAAGGAATGATTATTTAGCCTATAAACATGGCAGAAAAAAGTGTTTGCAGTAAAAACTGACTTTTCCTCCTTCATATCGACCCTCACCACAAAACTTCATGCTGCAGCTGCGTCCCACTTTGTGACTGAATATCTCTCTATTTTCACTGCAAACATCTCTGCATCCCCGAGGAAAACTGCTTTTCCTGCAACTAAAGCCGTGTTTTTCACCACTAACCTGACGCTACGTTACGTTTGCAGCAGTTCAGCGTCTGTCTGAATGTCCAACATAACCAGTTTAGTTCATCTTCTACGTGCAGCATGAGATCAACATGGAGGCACAGATTCAAGAGTCCATAGAGGGATCCAGTGTGTGAAATGGGACACAGGTCAAAATGTGTTGGGTGGGTTTTGAGAAGGAAGGGGGTGAGGGGGAGGGGTCTGGAAGAGCTCTAGTCAGAGCCTGATTCAGAGTTGTCCTCAGGTGGATCACAGAGCGTTTCTTCAAGAGGCGCTAACGTCCCGTCTGGCCGGACGCCCATTGGCCGAATCACGTTCTGCCTGCGGAGGCGAAATAAAAGCATCAGTTTCGCTCGTTTTACACCAGAAAATCCTGAATGTGACTGTTCTTTTATGTTTTCCTACTAAAGAAAATATGTGGAAAGAAGCTATGTTCAGGCTCTTTTGTAACTATGGAACGTTTTAATGGGGGCTTCACTTCTATGCGTTTTCTCTCGAGGACCCTCACAGACCCCCTTCCCCCCTTTTCGTGGACAATCGGCCCGTTCTGGCTATCCTACCTCCCTCCCAGCTCTCCTCCTCTCCTTTCCTGCAGCGGTTTAATTACAGGATCAGTGCTCAGACTAATCTCCTCAAAGCCACCACTGCCCCTTCAACCTAATCCAATTATACCTGTACTCCAAGATGATTTATCTGAAAATTATCCATCAGATTCAACAAGAAGCCATTTGCATTATCTGACAGATTAAAATCCATAAAGCTGTGTAATTTATCCCAGCTCCCGGACTTAAATGCGACAGAAAACTACTTAAAGTTCCTCACACTCCTGCTCGCCTCACATCAGCGTGAACAGGTAAAACCAAGAGCGATGTATGAAGTAAATAAACACAAAAATATACAGTATCTCCCAATTAGAGCAAGAAAATCTCGCCTCTGGTGCTTAGAAGTTGCAGAGGACTTGGAGTGTGGTGCAGGGTGCAGAATATGTGCTAATTGGAGGACCGGCTCCGCAGTACGAGGAGCGCATTCTTGCAGGGCGCTACGCGATCTACTTAGTGTCTGCGCCGATAGAAGCACCTCTCTCATCCCTGCATCTTTACTGGGGAAGAGAAGAAAGGGGCTTTGACAGGAATCTGGACGCACGTGTCTCATTAAAGCTCAACGCCCTCTTTGGAGCAACAATGACAAAGTCGGCTTTCTTGTGTCTGCGCATTTATTCCTCCACGTCTCTTCCTCTTTATAGAAATTGTTTTGTCTAGTTGTGCCTCTGTCTCCGTCCACTCTCCGTCCGCTCCATGATTGGCTCCTCCGTTACAAGAGGAATAGTCCGTCTATTATTAAAAACTTGAATGCGGCACATAAAGAAACGAGAACTGACAAGTCGACCGCGTGCCAATTAGGTGATAATTAATGTGGAGGTGGTAATGATGCTGCAGCGGCATGCCGGCAAGCTCCCATTCGCTCCAGCTGAATGCGCCGCCGTGCTGGAAGTTGAGGCCTAATTGAAGCCACATCTACTGGCGAGAGATTCTTGTTGTGATGAATTGGTTGGCAGGGAGCGTGCTCACTGTCACCTTTATGCAGGTAGCGTAAGCTTCTGCTCTCTAAGGAAAGGTCAGCACAAACACAGCAGGCGAAAAGGAGGCGTCGCTCTAAACATCACATGAGACGAGCCTTTACAGGGGAAAGGGTCACGAACCCTCCGGTATGTCTGTGCGGTTTGTGTTCATGTACTGGAGACAAAAAAAAAACCTTTACTGGGATTCTGGTTACTGGTGCATCAGAAACACACCCTTTCAGTTTAGGGATTACCTTGACAGCTTGTCGAACATATTAGCCAGCTTCTCTGCTTCATACTCCTTCTGCTCCTCCGTCATCTCTTCAATGGGATTGGGCATTGGCTCCTCAACGTGACCAGTAATGGGGTTGATGCTGGAAAAACTCATTTATTTAAGTGTATTAAACAGACATATTTAGAGTAAGGTCTTTTTTTTTTACCAGCTTCTAACATGAATCATTCACAGCCCAGTAACACCCATCAGAGGATGTAGGGATATTCCTGTTAATGGGAATTTAACCACTGACTGGAACTCACAATGGTTTGGCAGATTTATATTCCTCTGTGTCTGAATCTTCATCTTCAGAGTACTGAGTCTCTCCTCTCCCTCCAGCCAGGAGCCCTCGAGCTACAAGGAGCCCTGCTGCATTTCCGTACCCAGTGTACTTCAGCAGGTTGTCCACTGAGGCACACACACACACACACCGTTATCAGCATTACAGGAGAGACACACATCTTCCCGTGGGTCGAAGCTCATCTCCACTCACCGCTTTCTTTGCAGAGGACAAACAGGAACTCTGCCGCCGTCTGCTTCACGCCCATGTCCACGTGCGTCATCAGGCGAACCAGCTTGTTCCTGATGGTGGTGCCAACCTCCGGCCTGATCTTCACATCTTTTAACGGAGGAAGCACCTGGAAAGAGAAGGGACTCGTCTACAACTTGGAATATCCGTCCTCCATCGTGCATTGCTGTATTGAACTTTATCACCTGAGCTTTGATGTATCTGCGGATCTCCCTGTGGCACCTGGACCCTTCGGTTAAAAGGCTGAGTACCGGAGTCAAACCCTCCTTGTAGTTGGAGCCCTGCTTGGAGGTGACACATCCCAGAAACAGTTCAGTCTGCACATGCTGGATCCATGCAAGTGTGTTTCCTGTATACAGAAGATCAACTTTACCTTGTCTATTCTCTTCTCCATGAAGTCCAGCAACACCTGCACCACCTCCATGTTCTTTCCACCGTATTTCTCTTGTCCTCCCTGGACGGGCAGGTCAATCAGCACGTCCAGGCAGGACACAGGCAGGTTATTAAGCAGGTTTACTGCATGGCTGGGGACAAACACATAATTAGCAGAGCTTTTATATTCACATTAAGAACATTAAAATGCACGTGTAAAAACAACCCGAGGGCACATCAAGACAAACCATTACTTTTAGAAATACAGCATTAAATCAATATTTTCATATCTTATCACCTTGAAAGACCTTCTGCAGCTAATATGAGACGTTTAATTATTATGCCCAGAAGACTGAGTTCCTGTTTCACTAACAGATCATCTCTGATAAAAACACTCGAAGTTTCACCCAATCACAGAAGTCACAGTGGGGTCAGTCAACAGGTCAAACTCCCAGTTCAAGAGAATCATCTGTTTACATGACGCCGCTTAAATTTCAGGCCACTGATGCAAATACTTGGGATTCCTGTATTAAATAAAGATGAACAGCTTTTACTTAATGAAGCAACAGCTAACATCCATCTCACTGCAGGCGAACTTCCAGTGTGTCCAGTCTGTGTGCTTTTCTATGCAAATCAGTCTCAAATTGACAAAACAGCAGAGAGGAATCCTACCTGTGTGCTTCTTCCGTTTTTTCCTCCGTCTCTGTTTTCAGTATCAGCAGGTGACGCAGGATCGCGGCTATGAGGCGAAACTGGTGGCCGCCCTCCTGTCAAACCAGGGACGTTTATAAATCTCTATTTAAAGGAGACTTTAATACTCAAAACAAAACAAAACACTCGCTAAGAACTAAAGTTAAGGCTGTTTGAACTTAGTGTTGTCCCTGTCCTTTCAGCGCACATTGCATGTAACATCACAAGCATCTTCATGATCTATTGTAGAGAAAAAAAAAGCTACATTTCAGGATGCATTTCCACTTCTATTGTTGGTCAAAAAAGTCTCTTACAGTCTCTTCTTACAGTCCAATGCAAAACATCTAAGTGCTGTCTCGCCCAGTTACATTTACACAACATAAAAACTTAATCATACTCTATAAAACAGCTAAAGATGAGCTGCTTCAACAACAGTGTAATAATCCTGCAACTAAAAAATGAATGATGGATTAAAATCCACAGCTTTTCCTTGCGTTTATTCAGTGACAGAGATCTAGCTATGGTTCCTCAACTCATCAATGACTAGCATGACATATAAGCCATTACTGTAACACTACACCACATTAAACACTCACTTCATCACAAGCTTCTGACAGTGTAAGGTTGAACAGGGCTTTAAGTGCTTCCATCGCTCGCTCATTATCCTCTGCAGGCATGGGAAGGTCTTGTGGGCCCGGAGGGGCGGCTTCATAGGGACCAACCCAGCGAACATCCAGGGTGTGCTCCAGAACCTCTGTCAGCAATGTCACGGCATGCAACTCTCTCCTCAAAACCCCTCTCACATCCGGTCGGAGGGCAGACAGCAGGAAGAGCAAGCGCAATGTAAACAAGCCCACCTCGTGTTGCCATGTGTTTGTTGTGCGCAGGCTGTTGCACAGACCATCAGCCAGTTTTACATCTACACAAACCTGCTGAGCTGCAGGACTGTTGTATACCACATTGCAAAGGCACTTTAAGGCCTCTACCACTACCCTCTCCTCTTCTTCCACTGACTGTGTGTTTTCCTGAGAGCTTTCCTGGTCAGTATCATCCCCCTGTGTGACATGTAACCTTGCCATCCCTGCCAGGATCAGCATGCCTTCCCTGGTGGCTACAGGTGCCAGGACACGCTTATCTCGGGACAGGATGCGCAGTGTCTCCAGACATGTCCTCTGACAGCTGGGTCGCACCTGCCTCCCTAGAACCGTCAACACGCTTTGGCACAGTTTCTGCAATGAAGAAAACAGTCATTATAGTGCATCAAGTTATCCTTTAATAACAACCATGCTTATTTAACTGGTACATACAGTCCGCAAGGTCTCCTCTTTTTGCTCAAACGTGAAGGTGCGTGTATTCTACAGCAGAAAAGATGGTTTTATTTAGTGAGACCACTCATTTGACCAGAAACACACACATGTGCATAGATAGAACATATTCTTGCGTTAAAAAAATCTTGTGTTAAACAAATACAGAAACTAGCAGACATGAAGTTGCTAAAGTGGTGTGTCAGTGAGCAGGTTATGTTAGCACATCAATTCTAGATCGGTGCTAAGAAAAATATATCATAACACAATTAGTTCGATTCATTAATAGATTCGGCCTAACATGTTTAACTAATATGAATAACAATAATAAAAAAAATTTCCACGAAGCCCAAATATCAGCTTTAAGTGTTGCTAGGATGTTTAGCTAACTCAATGCTATCTGTTATGCTAGCTAGCTAGCTAGCGTTAGCACTCCCGTTTGTTATGAATGGAGGAAATAGAAAAAAAAGCCGCGACTCACTTCTCGACTGTACTGCTGCAAAAGCTTTTCTACGTCCTCCTCGTTTGCACTTTCAAGCTGCGATACCATGCTGTTCAAATCCATCGTGGATATCTGAAGTTATTAGTTGAGGTTTACGTTACCAGTGACTGTTGCGCAGCTAGCTAGCTAGCTAGCAAGCAGGCTCATTTGGAGACAGTTTGCTGCTGTCAGTGGGGAAACTCCCCTGTCTCCATCAGTAGGTCTGTGTGCACTCATAGTTCATCCACTCTGCAACACAGACACACTATCTCACCATGCACTAAACATAAGAGGACTGTAAAATATTAAAATAAAACAGAATGAACTAATGAGCTGGTAAACTTAATGAAAACTAGAAAAATGTAGAAAACTGTGCAGCAATAATAGAAAACAACCCTAAACCAGATTAATATGTAAATCAAAATCAAAATAAATAAACAATGCATGATCCTCCTCTTCCCACACAATTTAGTTTAAGGTAAAAGATTTTTTATATGCTTGCTCATAAAACATCTCACCTGATACCAGTTGTGTTTGTGTGTGTGTGTGTGTGTGTGTGTGTGTGTGTGTGAATATTATATCTAGATATTAGGCCAGTGAAACAGTCAGAGC
>JBAMIG010000010.1:21317824-21332876 GCA_037177335.1 Kiunga ballochi
GCCTTGGTGTGGGCAGGACTCCAGCCGGGAACCTTTCTGTGTGGAGTTTGCATGTTCTCCCCGTGTTAGCGTGGGTTTTCTCCGGGTTCTCCAGCTTCCTCCCACAGTCCAAAGACATGCACCTTGGGGATAGGCTGATTGGTGATTCTAAAATTGCCCATAGGTGTGAGTGTGAGTGTGTATGGTTGTTTGTCTGTGTGTTAGCCCTGCGGTGGACTGGCGTCCCGTCCAGGGTGTACCCCGCCTCTCGCCCATTGGCTGCTGGTATAGGCTCCAGCCCTCCCGTGACCCCGTTAGGGACAAAGCGGTAGATAATGGATGGATGGATGGATTTTATCACAGCAGAATGGGAAAATGATGTTAACCCCTTATGACCTGATGCATCATATTTGATATATATTGTGTCTGAGATTTTGTTAAAGGATTAAATAAAGTTTTAAGGTTTTAAAAATAAGATGTTTCCTCTTAATTCGGGCGTTTAGGGGTTAATGCTTTTAATGTTTTACATAAAGCACTGTGAATTTTATTACATGCAAACCCTGCTAAAAACCTTCTGCAGCTTACTGAAAGCTGATATGAAGCTTTTATAGGTTATTTTAAACACAGAATCTCCAGGAGGAAAAGCTTTACTGCCTAAAACACCACAAACACTGACCACGACTAGAATTATAGCTCTGGTCTTAAAAAGGTGAAGCTACAAAGCTAAAAGTGATTATTGTATTTTATCAGTCTTTTTTGTTTTTTCTTTTTCTCTGAAAAATTGATCAAATTCAAGCTCCAGTAGTTTTTAAAAATCTGATATGATTTTTTTTTTTTTAAAGACATAATGAGATCTTAGTTTGAGCTTAGTTTGAGTGGTTAGCCCTGCAGCCTCACAAGGAGAAGGTTGCTGGTTTGAGTCTTGGCTTGGATGCAGAGTTTGCATGTTCTCTTCATGTCACTCTTTCTAAATTAAGTGAGTGTGACTGGTTGTTTGTCTCTGTGTTGGTCCAGTGATGAACTGGTGTACTCCACCTCTGGCCCAATGACTGCTGGGATAGACTCCAGGCTGAAGCCGCCCTTCATCGACATAAGCTGAACGAATGATGGACATGGCTCTGGACTTCTTTTTAAAACAACTACGGTTGGAAAAAAAGCCTTTTTGTGCAATCTGATGAATAAAAACTGTTCCTGAATAATTGTACATTTTTTATTTACACCAACATCAGTCCAAGTTTTTTATTTTATTTAATGCAAAATAGCTTGTAAACTCTCCCTGCTGACACCTCACAAGTCAAATAATAAAAACTGCAGACCTGAGCAGCAGTGGCCTCACCTGTGCTTCCCTCGCCTTTCATGGCCCTCATGAGGTCGTTGGCCCTCTCCTGGCAGTGCAGGGACTCCAACAGGTAAAGTACATAATCATCAAACATGAGATGGATCAGGTGAAAGGAGCCTGGAGAAAACATATGCAATCAAATAAAACTCAATCCAGGAGCTGAAGGATGAAAACGATTAAGATCGTCTAAAAGTGTGTGATGACATCACTTCCTGATGACTGACAGGATGGCAGCTGTGGTTTCCGCGTACCCACTCAGTGCCAGAAATATGTCAGCTGACCCCGGGGGTCCCACGAACGATGAGACCGTGGCATGTGAGAGAGTGTCATCACAACTGTGTCATTGTGCCGGTCGCTGCCGTGTGCATAATAAACACTTGTTGCTATTCAGAGGAGCAGGGTGCAATACTGACCGGTCATAAAATGGAAATAACAGGCAAACACACTGGAAGAGGGGAGGGCTGGCTTTTGTTAATTAGCTGTTTGTGCACAGAGACCTGCTTTATCAAAACACTGCAACCAGCTGTGTCTTTGATATTCACAGACAGGCCCGTAGAGGAAGGAGAGGCCATTTTTTCTTCCTTTGTTTTATCGCTGCTCTTCACTCTGCAGATTTAAGCTGCACGCAGCAAGCTGTTCCCGCTTTCAACCTTTTTTTTCTCCCTACTTTAGACCCAACGTTGTTTATTCTTTAAAAAGTAGTAGAATGAAAAACTGTAGCAAGAAGATAAAAGTTCAAATGCTAGGAATCTGAAGCGTTTATTTATGAGGAGAATAATAATATGAATGAAACAACAAAGAACTATTGAGAAACCTAAGTGTTGCATAATGGTATAATGAGGATGGATTAGCGTCTCACCGAAGCTGGGTGCGCTGTGCAGGGTCATGTCCCGTATGACTCTGGTACCAAAACATGACCACATCAGCAGGAACTGTTGGGCCACCTTCTTCAAGGAGCCAGGCCTCTTTCCTGCCACCTAGAGAGAACATTTCCATGAGAAAGGGTGGGGGAAGGGTGGAGATACCGGGGTAGAATTAACCCCTGGGTTCGAACTGGGGCTTAACCCTCAGGAACGAAAAACATGTCAACAAGTCAACTATTTAATTTGCCCCCAGGGACACGCCTTCCTATTGAACTCTTGTCTGGGAGGTGCAAGACGTTGCCCGGGTGACCAAATTTTACAAGCCCATATCTGGCACATAATGGACGCAAATGGGAAGCTTGAAGACATCATTAACTGGGAGGATTGCAAAGCAAGTGCCTCCAAATGAGGAAAACATGCAGAGGCCAATGGATTTCACCCTCAGGTGTCTTTACAAGTGAGATTATCAAATCTGGGTGTTAACCATCAAACATTTCTGCTCACTGGTGTAATTTGAACCAAATGAGAGTAATTATAAAATATCTATGCAGTCAGGTTAAAAAAAAAACAGTTTGTTTAAATGGTCAGTAAAATGTTTGTGCTGCCTCACCTTGACGACGCAGCGGTCCACCATGGAGTCCAGCCACTCAATGTACGCCTCGATAGGAGACTGCTCTTCTAATAAACGGTCGAACTCCTGATACACTGTGACAGGAGGGAGAAAAATCTAAATAAGTTTGAGTTAAAAACAAGAACCAGGACACAAGCAGCATCTAAATGTCTACATATCAGTGACCTCTGCTCCTGTCAGGAGCGAGTGAATTGAGGAAGCTCCGTGGGGTGTTTGAGGGGAGAGGGAACTTGTTTAACCTTTTGGTCTCCATCATCAATGCGTTGACTCGGCTGGTCGTGGGAATGATTGTCCCTCACCGTGTTTATGTGGGTGCGTTTGGGTAGAATCGGTTATCCCGCATGAGCTTACAGTTGATAATAAGCTGCCTGTGTTCCTCCTGCGAGTCCTCCATGGTGTAAAGTGTCTGCTTGGTGATGCTGTTCAGGTCCACATTCCTCCAGTCCTCCAGCATTTGAAAGGTGATGTCGGCACTGTTTATCACAGTCCGTGATGCCTGCGGACAGATAAACAAACAATGCGACCCACCAAAGTGCGTGTGAATCCCTTATCGGCTCCGTGTTTCATATGGATTTTATTAAAAACACACAGACACACACCTGACATAGATGGTTTAATGATGTTTGTCGCTTTAGAATCTGGGAGAATCTCCTCGACACTGGAAATAAAAACACAGAATGAGAGTGTGTGCAGAAACGTACAGAAACTCATCCCGAGATGTGGCGTACTTACATTCAAATTTGATATTTCTCAGGTTTTCAGGAAGGTCGTGAAGTGCTATTTTGAGCCACTCGTCGAGCTGTTTGGCAAATTTTCGGATAACCTGAGTCAAACTGTGCAGAACACAGACTGATGAGTTTTTATTAATCACTGTGAAGGCTTCCAGAGGGGTCAGTGTGATGCTCTCAACACAGAAAATACAATAAATACCATGTTTAAACTCTATTTTAGGTCTTTTTCTGCACAATAAGACTCTCTTCTGACTTTAGCCAGTGTAGAGTTGATGCAAAATACATCCTTCCTTTTTCTTTTTGAAGCATAACCATAATAAAATATCAACAGCTGTGAAGCTGACCCTTTGGTCCAAGCAGGTCAGAAGATGTTTCAGTATTAATCTAAGCCAGACAGATTTAGCTCACCTGCAAGAAAAAGCTTCTGGAGCTACATCCTGAAAAAAAAACATCCTCATATGCAGTCTAGTTCGATAACAGAGAATCTAAGATCAATAATACTTATAAGCTGTGCACAGCCATTTATAGTAAAGGTGATCAAAAATAACAAAAAGAAAGATGAATGAGGGATATTAACCAAAGCGTTACTTCAGCATGAACATGTAGATAATATGTCCAGATTTAGTGGCAACAGACGGATTACAACTAAAGTCTGCAGCAGGTGCTCACCTGTCAGGCAGTGCTTGCAGGACGGTGGGCATCAACACCCCAGAGATGGCCTTATAGAGAATGGAGTCGCAAACTCCAACGATGTTTACAACAGTGGAGGAGCCAAGGACAGGGAGCATGTGGGGTGGCATGCCCTGCCAGAAGTGCAGCAGGAAGCTTTGGACCTGCAGACGGCACAAAGTGCTCAGTTTCACAGAAAGGAAGCGAACCTGCTGAAATATGACCGACGTGTAGTTTAAATCAGGAACAGCCTTGCCTCATCAAAGTTAGCCCGAATGACAGTGTCCAGTATCCTCTGACAGTGTGTTCTGTACATCATGATGAAGGTTGACACCTGCGATTGACAAATGAGTGTTAATCAAACTTAAAGGCTTTCTTCTCTTTTGGGGGAAACTAAAAAAAAAAAGAAGTGTAGCAAAAACAAGGAAGTAAATCTTAAAGAAAGCATGTGAACCTATAAAAAACATGTTACAGGTCTCGGCTGAAGCAGAGAGATATAAAACAAGCTTTAGAGATCAGCAAAACACAAACCATTTAAAATCATGACCCCTCCTTTAAAAGCCGGACAGCCAGTGCCCGTCTTTTGTCCGCTCCTCGATCTTATTATCCCCCCCAAAAGATTAAGAGTTAGCGAGGAGCCAGCACATAAATCCTCAAGGTCCTTCTCTAAACGCAAAGCCAGATAAAAGAGCCAGAGGGGGGGGTGTGCAGGGATGGTAGGATGGCAGAGAAAAAGTGAGGTGAGGTGGGGGCTGCAAGGATGGACTTTTAAAACTCCTGTTTACCCTCTCTTCTGGCAGGCTGGCAGGCAAATTTAGGTCTTTGACATTTGGAAACTCTGGCAGGAGTGTCCCCAGTTTGGAGCGCGGTGAATACGCCACTGTCTGCTTCGTGACCTCTTTCTTCCCCGTCTCGTTCACCCACGCCGCCCCCTTTTTGGAGTACATCACATCATAGTACTGAGAGGTCTCCTTCACCGCAATGCCGTAGTAGTGGTACCTGAGGAGCAGAGACAGCAGCCTCACTGAAAACCAACCACTTTGTTCTGCAGTTATACCAAATAAATGCAAGTTTATGATGATATGAACCTTTTTTTTTTTGCTGCTTTTGCTTCATATTCTGCTAAATATTTTTCATAAACCTGTTTGCTGCATGTTTGATGCAAAGCTTCCAGTTTCTCCCAATGAAGATATTTACAACTCATTAAAGAAATAAAGCCAAAACTTACTTAGATTGCCCTCTTGTACCCAGTCGTCTGGTGGTCAGAGCTGGAAATTGTTGCCTTATAATCTGTGAGACGTAAAAGCAGTCAGTGTGCAGCAAATACAAATGAAAAACTGACTTTTATGTTATTTATTTTACACATAATGAGTCCATATTTAACAGCAGGAAAGAAGAGTAGAGCTAGAAAACATGTCTTTTCTTATTTAAAATACATGTTTTCCATCTTGTATTAAATACAAAATTCTGCACATGTAAGAAGAAATGGCAGAAAATCATCTTTCTATTTATGACAATTTTCCTCCACAGTCCTTCCATCATCCTTTCTTCCCGTCCTCCTCATCTTTCTTCTTTCCTCTCTTTTTTTATCCGCAGAGATTGGCTCTTCGGTCCAACTCCTGGTGCAGAAACTTTAGCAAACAGTGTAGCTCTCCATTGTGTGGGATGAAAAAAGAGGCCAAGCTGTGAAGTTTCTGTCAGGCCCCGCTTGATAAATGAGCAGACAGGGAGGCAGTCCGGGCCCTCTCTCGTTTTTTTGTCCCAAATCAATGAAGCCTTCCTAAAGGACACCCCACACTGCTCCAGCCACTGATCTAACATTCCGCAACATCTCACCCTTCCAAATTTCCTTTAATTACACATTAATCCAGGCCCCTTCTCTTTTTCAATATCTTCCGACAGGAGCTGCAGAGGAGCGGGGGTGGGCTGGGGTTTGGGGGGGTTGGGGCCGGAGTCCAGGGTACAGGGGATGGCTGGGGGTGGGAAGGCTGAGCAACTTCTTGGGGTTGTGGGAACAGACGAAAGCACATCTCCTTTGGCTTTAGATTATGTGTTCACACTGAGAGGATGTAGCTTCAGCGCTGCAGCACTAAAACCAAGCGGGGTCAGACATGGATGAGATCACAGCGTTCGTGTCTTTTCTTTATTTCTGCACCGAATGATTGAATCTGTTGGGTCACCTCGCTGTGATTACATTAAAGATCATCATTAAAAGCAAATGTCTTAGTAGTAAGAATTACATTCAAACAGACAGCATTTAAAGGAGGATGAGATTTATTAATCTTCATCACCACCAATGTCTGAATCTCACCTTTCCAAAGCTGGCAGCGTTCACAGGCTGCGTATCGTGTTTCTCACTGAAGTCCAGGTAATGCATGTAGAGGGCACTTCTGGGTATGCACACACCTTCAGCTATCTCATAGTTTTCTTCTAACCTGTCACACAACACACACGAGAGGGTCACATCTGCAAAAAGCAAAGCCTGTAATAATCCTGAAACATTTGGCCACATCTGTGCTGCAACGCCTAACGTTTCCATTTAACATGAGACTTCTGGGTTTGTTAAACTCACATCAGTTTCTGCAGAAGTTTAGGAGCAACTATAAAACAGCAGGAATCACAGCACAAACAGCAGCTGGTAGTGATGCTGACTGGAAAGGAGTAATAATTATACCACACGTATAAAACAGCCTTCACACTGACACTAGTTGTGGAGCATATTAATATGTTTTTATTAAATGTTTTATGAACCAGGTGAGCTTAAAACATACCTGGATGCATCTCTTTTCCATATCAGAGAGACAAATAATGTTTTTTTTTTTAATTACACAGCTATTATTACTAGTTTTTTCAATAAATTACATTAAATTAAACATGAGAAACTGAGATTAGAGTTTGTTAAATGTTTAGCTACAAAGCTGTGTTTACATCATCAGGTGGGCAGCAGGACTGAGAATGCTGGATTATTTCATTATTTAGAGAAATTTAAAGGTTGCTGTGGTTTATGGCTAAAACAACTAAAATGAAGATAAAAAATCCAATAAAGTTGTCCATAAAACATTATTTGTTGTAATGCAACACAAATAAATGTAAATAATTCATGTGTATTTTTAAAGTTTGTTATAATGTCAGAATAATCCATCATTGTGTGTAAATTGACTTAGAAGTAATTAATACAATAAAAAGACCATTGAAGTTATTACAAACATATTAAAATTCCCAAAATAGTCGGACAATATTTACAAACTGATATCGTTACAGCAGCGATTTCACACTGATGCTGAATGACACTGCAGGATATTTTGATAGATTATATTGATAGGAACTGATAAAATCCGTATTAAAAATGCCATATTGGAGGACGGGGAGGCCACAGTTTAAAAACAGTTTTCTCCTCACCATGTCCTCTCAGAACGACCCATAAAAGTGTTAAAACCTAAATATTTACATCATATTTTCTGCAGCTGCGGAGCAACACGTGCAGAAAGAAAACATCACGTGCATGTCAAACTAAAAATGTCACAGCTCCACCGTACAGAATAAATTTAGGGTTTCATCATGTTTTACAATTTGAGCTTCTGTGATTTTATTATTTTATACCTAAGATGCATTTTATGCAAACAGCCGCTGCAGGCTGCAAACATGTGTTGGTTTGTGACTCATCGTCTTTATTACATAAAAATATTTTTTGATCGGGAAAACAAAGTTTTGTTTTTTTTTTAGAAATCATTTGGCTAAAGGAAAGCTAAAAGATCCATCAAAGTTATAGAAATACAAGGACATATTATTTGTTTTAATAATATAGGAACGAGCCATCAGTGCTATTGGAGCAAGACAAATTGTTGCACAGTACAAAGACCATTACAGTAATTACAATCATGAATTACGGCCACATTTGCTTGAGAAAGATGCTCCTGCAAACAGACACTGCTGGATAAATCAGTAGTAATGAGCATAATGGCTGACTGCACATAGAAACTAATATAAAGAAGACTTAAGGGATGTGTTGCATAAAAGTTACTCGCTCGGTCGAGATAGGTTCATAAAGAATTCCTCACATCAGAGAAAATAAAGCAAAATTCAGTTTAGGTAAGGTTTATGTGCAGAAATAAGGTTACAGGACAACAAAAAAAGAGGATTTGCTTTAAAAACAGTTGTTCTGGATGAGAAATGTGTGTGTGTGTGTTAACATACACAAATCGGATCATGACATAAAACACGCAGTGCTGCGTGCATCTTTTAATTCATTAATAAAAACTGACTCCAGCTCAGCAGTGGTGTAAAAAGCTCCACATGCACGTCATCTTGCTGGACTTTTTACATCCGCTTAATTCTGGCTGTGTAAGACGTGTGTGTCTACATCTTCTGGTGCTCATTTCTAACTATCACAAGGAAAATAAGGAGATTATCACTCACCATTCCAGAGTAGCAGGTGTCGAATGTGGTTTAGATGCTCTGTTGTTTTCTTTTTCCTCATCTGCAACATGCAACACATGTCAAGCTACATACATACAACACACGCTTTGTTATGATCCCAATTCTCTCTGCAAACTCTCAAACTGAAAATGAAGAAGACACTTTCTCCTCAGTGAAGTAAAGGACGTTGAGCCTGCTTACGTTCGTCGTTGGACATGTTTCCCAGAGACGTGTGGCTCGAGTATCGCTTGCTCTCGCTCTCATTGAGGCACCTTTCAATCCAGCTCTCTATTAAAAGACAAATGAAGCAGCAAACTTAGTCTAAAAAGTGTTGCTTTTTGATGAAATCACGAAGCTTAAAGCTCAAAAAGAAAGAAGAAGTCTATCAGTGAGTCGACTGAATCACATTTTCATGAATTATTTGTTTATTTTTAGTTTATTTAATCAGAATTTTTTTCTTTTTAAAAGAAAACCGTCCTTTAAAAAAAAGAGCCAAAGTTGTTTTTACATAAACAGACATACAGGACATTTAAAATGTCACTAATGTGACAGGGAGAAGTGACAACAATCGATTGTATGGGCAGCAGCAAAGCCATGGCTCTATTTGAGATGTTTTCAGTGAGACGGCAGGAATCCAGCATTGTTCCCTGCAGACTACGAGCACACACACTAGCTTAAAAGAGCCTGTGCACATTACTGAAGCAGTCTGGTGGAATAGAGGCCATTGTCCTGTTTTAATTTCTACTTAGAAATAGCTCAACTGGTGCGCTTTCTGTGAGCGAGCAGCAGCAAAACACTGAAGCTTTCATGTAGCGAAGAAAGCCTTTCAAATGATTTTTCCTGTTTCAACACCAGGATTTAGTTTCCCATTAATTCTACACAGAGGGAAAGAGGAGTCATTATTATTATTTTTTACTTACTTCAACCCATCAAAAGATTTTTTAATCATTTTTTTTAAACATAATGAGCTTCAGATATTTTTATCTAAGCTTTTAACTCAATTTTCACGTTTCTTAAACACATTTCTTGAGTTATAAACCATCAAATTTGCTTATTTTCATGTAGTTTCCTCTTTAACACACGCCGTGGCAGCAGGAAACACTGGACGACCTGTTGGCGTTGAAAAGTTAAAGATGTATAAACCTGATGATGGATCTAAACATCCCCGTTTGGCACGTGCTGACACCGCAAAGCGCCATCCGTAGAGGTTTTCTACAAAGCATATGTTGTATTATGAGGAAAAACTTGCCTTTTTTCTGCAATATAACCAAAAGTCTTGCTTCAAATTCACATTAATTATGCTGTTTTCTAATTTAAATACTTTATTTACATTTAATAAAAACAGAAGCAGAGTCACTGAGCTTGTTAATCTTACTGCCAGATTTTCTCCCTTTTTTAAAAACAGAAAAGAAAAAAGAAAAGCATGGAAACAAAAGTGAATCCATTGAAGTGGAGCTAATTCTTCTCAGAGGCTCAGATCTCAAGCTTCATTTACCACAAGAACAGATAAGTTGGGGATCTAAATAATTGGATTAAATTTGATCAACAGGTGAGACGGATGTTGGCTCATTTATCAACACATTCAGGACTAAATGACGCTTTTCCCCTAAATATATAAGATGACAGCTTGCAAACTTTTTATTTTAATTAAATCCAAATCCCTGCAGGTTCTGTTGCATTTTAACCAGCAACGTTTCTAAATAAACTGTAGAGTCAAATAAAAAGTATTGCTTCTCCACTGAGAGGAGCAGGTGCTCGTTTTTATTTCTGCTATCAGAAGCTTCATTAAAGCCAAATCACTGAACAAGTGCGTCTTCTAACAGCACTTACCATAAATGTGTGTGACAGAGAAAAAGAGGGGGGGAAAAGAGGAAAAACACACTCCTTCAGCAGACTGAAAAGGTTCAAATCATCAGAGAAGCTCCCAGACTGTCCTCCAGAACAACTCCAGAGAAAGTTTCAGGCTTAAACAAGCTCACAGCAGCAACAGACTTTCTCTGCACATGCACACTTTAGCAGGACTGACCTGTGGAATCCATATCAGGCTCCTCCAGCAGCCCGCAATGCATCCTCTTCCCATCAACGACACTGGCTCCTCCAAGAAAATGGCTTGGTGCACGTTTCCCCCTCCTCAGCGGCTCTCCCCTTGTCTCGCTCTGCGTTTCCGTGACCACTGCCCGTCACGGGAGATGTCGAGGGTCTGAGGTTCGCCCAGAGTGGGGTGGTGTTGGCGGAGGAGAGAGGGGGAGGTGGGAATAAGGGTGGAAAGGAGTTGGGGTTGGGGGGTGGGTGGGGAGGGAGTAGAGACTCCAGAAATCCAGCGGGGGGAAAGCCAGACCCGTCAAAATGTTTGCTGATGTTTCATGGGAAAGGGGCTGATTTTATAGGAGCCCTGATGGGGACATGTCATTGATAGGCTTGGAAGGCTGATGAATGGCCCCAAGTCAGATGGGGATGTGGCAAGGCTCACTGGAAGTCTTTTGTGGGGCTGTTTTGAATAAGAAAAGCTCCCTCCCAACCAAGAAAAAAAAAAAAAAAAGAAAAAAAAAGAGGCTTAGATCTACGCAGTCCTAACACTGTGGCCTCCCCGTCCTCCATTATGGTATTTAATACGTTTTATACACCCCTGAGCTTCAAATAAACATACATCCCCACGCCACTGCCACTCCTTCTGCTTTTAACTCCCTTTTCACATCCTCCATCCACTTCTCACCACTTTTAAGCGACGCCACCATTAAACCATCTTTTGCATGGACTTCCTCTGGGCAGACTCGATGCTCATACCCGACATTATCGAAATGCACACTTGTACGTTCTGTAGAGGCGCTCTGGCCTTCTTTTTGCTGTGGCAACCTTATTTTTAGTGTTTCTGAGAAGAGGGAACGGTCACAAAGGGGGGAAGTAAAAGTGCAAAGCCCGAAGCTGGGAGGGCTCTGATGGAGTGCCTGAGAGCTGGAGAAGGGAAAGCTGTGATTAGAATATGAATGGAACCACAGGAGAGGGGGAGAGGAGAGGGGAAAGGAGAGGGGAGAGGAGAAAGCCGGATTATGGCTGAATTACTCGCCACACCATGGATGGCAAAGGAGGGCTTTTTCTTTCAGTGCGCAGGCGTGGGCACCGCTGCTGATGCTCACCTACGCCAACACCTGGAGGAGTGGACGGGACAGGGTGGCTGCATCATACTCATCATACAGAAGCTGCTGGAAAAAGTGAAAGGCTGCAACACATTTAAAGGAAAAACACATGAAGCAACACCTGAGTGCTGGTCGGTGTGGAGCGATGACCCTAAAGGTTGATCTGATTCCTGCTGCACATCACTCATTAACATCTCATCCTGCCCAGTTATCTTCTTATTAAAGACTCATAAAAACAGAACAGGTGGAAAACATCCCGCTGCATAGACTTAGGCTGCGGTTTAAAGAGGAAACTGTACGTCTGAAAGCAGCGTTCTCGTCCCACTGGGCTGCGTTTGTGTCGGCATGTCGTTCCCGAGCATCCGGATCCGGGAGACATGTGATGCTGAGAATCAGCTGATTACAGAGAAAACAGAGAAATGAGAAGCTTTAGGAGTGAATGGGTAGTTTGTAAAAGATGCAAAGGATTTTTTTTTTGCACATTTAAAAAATGTTACAAAAAGATAAATGTTAAAAAACACAAAATGGAAAAAGCAGCAGGAACACTGCTTTCCAGAAATATGCTGCTGTCTCACATTTACAGGTTTCCCCTTTGTGGCCTCAGAAAAGCTATAAATGACATTAAATTTTCCCTTCTTTGAATGTTTCTGCACATTGATTTCTTCTTTTTACTGAAAGTTTAATGATTTTTTTAAGTGAGTCATAAAATTTCTCCTCTTAAAAATGTTGGTTCAGAAGTAAAAACTTGTTTAAAACAACTTTATACTGAGGATGTGCTGATATTCTTACTAAATTTAGTACAATTTCAGTTTATTTTCATTAAAGTTAAAAGGCAGAAAAGTATAAAAAGTATAATAAGCGTTAAACAGCAAAGCGACGGCCGACTGTTTATCAGCTGAATGTGGGATGATAAGAATCGCAGTCTCTCCTCGTCTAATTGGGCTACAACTGGGAGGTATCCATCCCACCAAAGGAGGCCTTCTCAACTTTCAGAAGCAGCAAAAATCTGGGGCTTTGTGAACATGTGGTTTAAGGAACCTGCAGGGACATCTCTGTGTTCTGGGACATTTTTGTCTCATATCTGTAACCATGTAAGAAAAAACCCCACAAAGAAACCCCAACACAGATCTGCTGAATGTGAAATCATTGTTTTGTATTTATTATGTACATAAAGATGAGAAACCATAAGACTCAACATATAAACAGAGAAAAAAAAACAGCTGAACGTCTCATTATTTTAACAAAAACACTCCTGACTCACTCAAACCTGAAATATCCGTCCAAAGTCACGCCGCCTGTTTCTGTCCCTGCTCTGCTCATTCATTGTAACGCGACAGCTTGAGGCGAGGGATGACGTTCATGGACTGCAGCTCCTGGAACAGCAGCTTGCAGGCGTACGGGATTCGCAGCGAGGACACGTGGCAGGAAGACTTGCAGTAGTGACACCTGCAAGACACGAAAGAACAAAAACCTGACGAGAATGCTGAACTGGAGCTATCGCAGTAAAGGAACATCCTCTTAGTCCACACCAAGCGGTGATCTGATTATCAGCAACTTACCACCCAGAGTAACCCAACAGACCACACTGTCCACACACGTCCACCTCAAAGGCGTCACTGGAAATCATGAGGCGCTCCAGGAGCAACATGCTCGCTCCGTAGCCAATCAGACAGTCGCGCTCCATCTCACCCAGACGCAGACCTCCGTCTCTGGAGCGACCCTCCGTAGGCTGCCTGTAAGATGGGAAAGTTAAAACGGCTTCCTTTGCTTTGGTTTCATACCTGCTGCAACATATCAAAACTCACAGCAGGAGTTTACCTGGTGAGAACCGCTCTGGGTCCTCGGGCTCTGGCGTGCATTTTATCAAGAACCATGTGCTTCAGCTTCTGATAATAGACCGGTCCGAAGTAGATGTAAGCCTCCAGGGGTTCTCTGAGGAAAACACAACAAACAAAGAAGGTTTTTATATGACAAAAGAGGATTTTTGCTTTAAGGAGGAAAATATTAAAAAAAGAGAAAATCATTATGATTTATTATTATTTACAGGTTTACCTCATATTTATATGATACTTTGTTCCAAAAATCCCCCCAAAAAAACTCCTTAATCACAAACACAACAGCTCTGTTTGATCTGATTTGTATTATTATTCATCATAATTGAATATTTTTGGTGTGCAAGTAGAAAAATACTATCAATGCGTACAATATCTGAGTTACAATGCGATTATTTTATTACCCAGTAATTCCCGAGGTGACGTAATCCTTGCCCTGGTAGTTGTATCCACAACGGATGAGATCCTCACACACATCCTTCACCTTACTGCCTCCGAAGGCCGTTCCATAGTGAAAGCGTCCGGTCAGGACTCCCGCCTTTCCAGCCAGCAGTTCAATCAACTTCCCCACCTGATAAAAAAAAGACAACAACTCTGATCATTTAAAAAGAAAAAAAAACTATGGGGTATTTCCATCCTCTCTGGGGAGCAAATTTTCATATTGTGGGTGAGAATAGATTACACTTGTACCCCCGAGTGTGAGGAGAGCACGCTATGCTTGACCGATTTCAACAATTCCTCCGAGGCTGCACCCAGAAGACCCCTGACCTCGTGGCATAAAAGGGAACACCTTCTCTCATATCACTCTCAAGCTACAGAAACATCCTCCCGAGCCAAGCATTTCAGAGACTTCTCCATGGCAACAGCTAGCAAACACACTGACAACTTCAGCAGTGAAGACCCATCAGGTTTTTACAGTGAGAGGGCAGAAAAGGGGCCAAATCTCATGTCGTTTCAGCAACATCCTGCTTGATAAAACTTCCACACGCTGCTAGAAGCGGCTGCTTCGCTACCAGCCGTCTCCACGGCAACAGCTATCTGTTTGTCAATAGTAAGATTGCTGCTTAATGGCATCAATGGACGTGTGCTCTGGAAGGCAATGATAACCCGAGGAGAAGAGGAGGGTTTTGTCCCAGAAGAGCCGACTTAAGAAGCGCGTCGGTCAACACAGCGACCGAGAGGATTCAGGATGAGCTCGGCTAAACGGGACCTGGATCAGCTGCAAAATGACCACACACTGAGCAACACGAGAACATCTCATCATCCACAGAGAGGAAATTATTTATTGACAAGTGGAGCTACTTTCTCCTCCTTTAGCGTTTGTTGTGTCAGACAAAACAAGATATCAGGAAGACTTCTTGCTACGTTTTAGGGTTCATTTAGCCGTTATCTGAATGTGAGCAGCTTCTAGTGAAGCTTAAAAACTAAGAAAATTTGTTTTATAGCTTCTAGTGAAGC
>JBAMIG010000010.1:21350808-21394260 GCA_037177335.1 Kiunga ballochi
TAATCAGTAATCTGTAACGGAATACATTTTAAAAGTAACCCTCCCAACACTGTCTATAGCATCACACAAACACGAGAGCTGACTGTGAGTTCATGTTATACACCTCCATCACATCACATCTGAGTTGATAGCCTCGATGCTAACTTCACGACATTCGTTCTGAAAACTTTCAATCCGTTTTACTTTAAACTCACCTCCACAGTGTTGACAGGAGCCGCCAACTCCTGAGGAGTCATGCTTCCAAACTCTCCTTCCAAGACCTCCATGCTTATCCACTCTTTTTTTTATTCTAAATACGTTATGTTAGTAGCAATATTAGTGTTGTTATACCGCGCCGGAAGTGTCTGCAGCATGTGTCACTTCTCTGTGTTCCGCTGTAAATCATCCGTATAGAAGAGGTGGAATTACGAAACCGTTCCGCCGGTACTACACTGACTGCGTGCTCTCTCTGAAGTTGTTCAAAGCATCACTGCTGGGTTTTCACTCTGAGATTAAAATATTTATGAGATTTAAAATATTTTTTAATAAAAAATAATAAAAAATCTGTTTTTGTAGGCTATGTGAAATGAAGTATAGGTTTACAAGTTTCAGTTTTAGAAATAAATTTTCACACAACGAAAACACCTTTTTTCACCTGAGACCCAAAGTCAGATATCAGGAAGA
This sequence comes from Kiunga ballochi, assembly GCA_037177335.1. Lineage (NCBI taxonomy): Eukaryota > Metazoa > Chordata > Actinopteri > Atheriniformes > Pseudomugilidae > Kiunga > Kiunga ballochi. The sequence continues at coordinate 21,351,472 of JBAMIG010000010.1, forward strand.
AAATTTTTATTTAACTCAATACTTAACTCTGGCAGATAGTAAATGTGAAAACCTGTGATAGTAATTGAGAAATTAGTTTTTTCGTTCTTAATTTAATAATAAGGCAAATAGATTAAGTAGAAACAAAATGTCCAACTCAGCCCTGATCATATTAATTTTCTGCATAAAGCTTCAGTGTTTCAGTCATCTGTACTAAAGGGTTATTACTATTATAAAACAATTCAAACTGTGTGGTTTGTGGCAGCCTGTCTGATGATCTGATATGAATTTGTGTCTCTGATGGGGTAGTAAACTGCTCTGCTTGATTAATCCACTCAAATAATTTATTGTACTGGAACAAATGTATTGGAAAAAGAACATTTTGTTGTAGAGTCTGCTATGTTGGACAGCTCCAGCATTAAAATAATGCTCATATGGACATACATTAATAATGTGACATAAATTTAAAAGATCATCTTGTACAATTAGTATTTTTATTTTTAGACACAACAACTTCAAAGAGGATTTAAGTCTTTTTTATTTGGAATAGTTGTCTTTACAGGTGATTTAATATTGATATATGTATATTTTTTGTTAATGGAAAAAGCGTTAAAATCACAATTTGCTCATCTTTTAAAAACAGTAGTTATTTGAATATGTTAATGTGGAGTTTATAATGATTCTTATGATAGATATGGAGCTCATATTAAAAGCAGCTCCTTGCAGATCTGGATGGATTCAGTTTGAATGCTGCCTGACATGTCTGTTGTTGCTGCTGAGCAGTTTGGGATACGCAGTGCCGATGGACCGTCCGTGTCTGACGACCACCAGCTCCACCTGACACTGGTCAATGTTGACCAGCACCGTGGTGGTCCTCTCGGTGTTCATGAGAAAGACGGTGGTGAAAATGGCCATCTCAAACTCGGGGCTGGTCCCAATGAAGGCGCTGCTGACGGGCTTCACCACACCATGCCAACTGAACTGGAGGTTCAGGATGTGGTCGTCATGATCAGGCTACAGAAGGAAAGACAAGCGTGAGCTCAGAAACATGCAGGTTATTTAGTCACTGTGAGAAATAAACTCACCAAGTCCTGCGGTGTGGCCTTGTATCCTTTGTAGTCCAAGTGCCTGTTTTTTTCTTGCAGGTAGAACTGAACCCAGTTGTGGAAACCAATTAGTTCGGGTCCAGATTTAGTCTCTCCTACAAAAACATGCTCAAATCCGCTGGAGTCCAGGCTGTGACACAAAAGAAACACCCTTGTTTCTTCACCGCACACAGTCATAATGATGAATTCAAAAGAAGACACACTGGTGATGCTCTCACCCGGCGTTTCTGTCCCGGTGGTAGAGGTGGAACCAGATCAAATTAAGCTGGTTCTTAAACAGCCTCAAGTCTGAGCTGGATTGTCCTTTGCTCACCAGATACTGATGAGCCCGCTGCATGGAAAACAAGTTCACAACATTCATCAATGCCAACAGCTTTTAATTCAAAACATAACAAAAATCTTGTTTTTCCCACTGAGCAGTAAAATACAGAATATGGCGAGTGATTTAAAAGAGAGCATCAGACATAAACAAATCTGAAACAGGCCTGGTAAATGTTTTCTACAAGCTTTCAGCTCCAAAGCAGCTGAAAGTATTTAATGTTTAAACCAGTGAACCTCTTCAGGGAGACCGCTGAGGCTAAAACAGCATTCCACAACACACAGATGTTCCAGCTGTGTGTTTTTATTCTCTCACTTCATGAAGTGTTTTTAGAGACAGGAAGAGACTAAACTCCCTCTGGAGATCAGCTGCAGTCTCAAAGTGCAGGAAAACAACAAGAAAGCTCAAGTAAAATATTTTTTCTATGCGCTAGTTAGACTGAAAGCAAACACCTGCCAGCAACAGTAACTAGCATTAAAATATCATTCAGGAGTGTGTGAGAACAAGGAAGAAGGTTTTTATAAATGTTTGGAAAAAGCATAAAATATGCAGCATTTTCTCAAAGTAATCTCAAATAAGTCATTAAAAAAATTAAATAATAAAATTTATAGCCTTATGACCAAAAACAGCAATTCTTTTAAAAGTTTACAAAAAAATATAAATAAATAAATTTAACATAAAACAAACTAATCTTTTCCTGTGTTCTTAGGCTTAAAACGTGTTGATGGAGATTATAAAGTATAAAATTCTTAACAATTTAACAAGATTATTATTAAAATTGTTGTTTATTGTCCTGTTAATCTGTCCTTTGAATCATGAGATTGTGTTTTTTAATGAAAAACAAACATAAAATATGCAGTAATTTTCAAAAATAAGATGCACAATAGATTCAAGATGACTAGAGTTTTTCCAGACATAAAATTAAATAAAGAAACAAAGAAGCCATTAGGTGCAGCTTGTTAGATGCGACTGGCTAGAACATATAAAACACACCTTCATGACTTCTGTCTGTAAAACAGCATCCAGGAAGAGATTTATTTCTCTCAGCTCATCTGTTGAGACCTGCTCCACCACACCTGTAGACCGCTCATAGTTGTCCAGGAGGGTCATGAAGTCTACAAACACAGACCTCCCATTAATCCCAGTAAAACCAGCATTTGACCTGAATGTCGAACCCCCTCAGTTGGGACTCACGAGCGAAAGTCGTGATGTTTCTCAGCTTGTCCTCACTAACGTTTGAGAACAGAGGCTGTGAGGCGTGATCCTGGACGACATGGCTGCCCTGGTTTACAAAGCCGGCTCGACCCTGAAAGTGTGAAACAGAAATCACAGCATCTTTGTTTAACAGATTCACAAACATCTGGGTAAGAGAAACAGTGCTCACCTGAACAGAGATGGTGTAGTCTATCCCAGGCTTCATGCGATTCACATCCAACCTCCACAGCTCATTGAACAGCTTGGACAGCTCCTGGTTTATGACGGGTCTGTTATGACAGATTCAGGCAGAAAAACTATAGAAATCTGATTAATAAGTAAACATGATTTTATAAATGCAACAGTACCTTGATGCATCCAGTCCAATTAGAAAAACTGCAAGGAGGAGGAATCCAAATAGCCTGAATTCAACACATTTAACACATTATTTAAGTATCTTTGACTAAACCAAACATTAAAAATGGGATTTTAAAAGGCAGGAGTGAATTTCCAGTGAAGTTACTGTGCAATAATAATAAAATCACACACCTTTCAGACATGATGGCAGACTTCCCTTCAGCTTAAAACACAACAGCGTTCCTGGTCGATGTGTTTGGCTCTGAGGGCTTCGTCCAGCCTCCAAAGCTTAAAATCCAGACAGAAAAGCTGAAGTTTGTGTTGGACCACTAGAGGGTGGTTCCAGTCAGGCGCATGAGGAAGCTTTTCTTCCACTTCCTGTCATCACAGCTCAATTCAGTAAAACTTTCCTTCACAGGCTTCAGACAGGAAACATGTGAGCCCTCCTGGGTATTAGCATCCATGGGGACACAAGTCCAAGCTCACTGCTTTCATGATTATTTGTTGCATCTGGGATGGCTGGCTGTGCTCATTTAGCCCATCTTTTCCATGTACAGGGAACTAGTTTACCATTAAGAACATTTTCTGATTTCGATTACATCTCCTGGAGCCAAAATGAGTAAAAAATTAGCTCATCTTGTGCTCACAAAATCAACTGCTTTAATTTTACATAGGAAGGACCAACAAGGACCAAATCCTAAATCAAATTTAAAGAATAAAAAATAAATAAATGAGACAGACAAGAGACAATAAGAAAGATTAAAAGAAAAAATGTGCAAAACGTATTTATTCAAGATAACAGGTAGTGGAAGAAGTTGTATTTGTTTTTCTTGTTGCTTTGACTAAAATGTTATTTTTGGGTTTTACTGATTTGTAAGTAGATTATAGTGATTTAGATTTCCCCTTAATGTTTTGTAAGTTTGGAGGGTTTGTGATGAGTTCTTCAACAAATAATAGAAATAAGCCTGCGAGCCATCTCCACGAGTTGGTTTGGTTACTAAAGCAAAACTACATTTTCACATTTGGTTATTAAATTAAATCTTAACCATATACTTTTAAAAAATCAGGCTGTTACATCAAAATCTGTGACCATCAGAATCTGTGACCACAGGGAGCCTCTGTCGGGGATAACTAGCTTGGCACGACGCTCTGCATACGTTTCTTTCCATAAAACGTTTTGTAAAACGAGCAAAGTCTCGAAAACATTCAAATAAAACTGATGAGGACAATTTAAAAATGTTTTTTTAGAAATACGAGTTCATAACTCATATCACTCATCACCAAACCTCAAATGACCAGGATCATAAATGTCACCACCAATAATCGCTAGCACATTGTGTGACTTTACTGTATCTTTATACAAGTTTTCCACTAAGGGACTAATAAGGTTTTCTCATCTTATAAGTATTTATTTTAGCCTCTCTTGTATTGTAAAACATACGATGCAGCAAAGTGTAGAACAGACTCCGAGGTCAGTTTCTGATGGGTCACAGATTTTGTTGTTGTTACCGCAACCCCAGATTTATTCTGCACGCATGCGCGTAGCCTTAAAAGGAGAAAGCCCTCATTGAATCTGGGGGTAGCTTTTAGGGTAACCCCTTCCCCAGCTGCGGGAACCTGTTTTCATCTCCGGCACAGTCAGAGCTGGTGTCCGGATTGATCCAGGAGCCGGTGCTTAGTCTGGCTCTGAATCAGTTTGGTTAAAAAAAACAAAAAAAACAGTTCAGTTTCCCTGCTGCAACACATCAGATTTAGATAGAAGACTTGTGCAGTTTTGACGTCAAACTTAACATGTCTACAGTCATGTGTTGGAGTAAGGATACATGGTAACTTGCAGGATCAGAGGAAGCTGATCATCCACGCATTAAGAGTTTCCTGCTGCAACACACTGGACACAAGTCAGACATGCAGAGCTTCTGCCGATTACCCATTGATTGTTGCAGCAGGGAAACCAATAGCAGAGTACCTCTAGGTTACCATATTATAATGGCTCATTTACATTTTGCTAAAAAAGTAAACTAGTACATACAGATGTCTTTCCACATTCAGATAGTAACTCATCAGAATCAGTACCTGCATGTTTTAGTCTGCTGAAAAAAGGATGTTTTTCATCACAGCTGTGGGTGAACTGTTAGTGAAGTGTGTGCTTTGTAATTCTCCTCCTGCAGGATGATCATCATACTTCCATCAGCAGCAACACGACACGTTAACGTCGAACTGCTTTTGTCTTATTGAGACAAAACCTTTAGAGAGAAGTTTTATTTTTCTGTACTTAAATAAAAACAGCAGACAACAGGCTTCAAAAAACCTTTTTATAAGAACAAAGATGAACTCTTGTATGATTTTGCATTTCAATCCCATGCAATAATATTTGTTAGACTTTGTAATGAGTGAATATGTGCAAATGCATGGGTACAAGTGGAAATCTTTAGAAAATGATAAAATATAAGACCAATATCATTTAATTAGCAAAGTTCAGTTGTGTAGAAAAAAACATAGCAGCTGTTGCAAAGTTATTACTTTACACTAATTAAAAAAAAAGAGGAAAAAGGGACATAATCATTGCTTCTATGAAGTCTACCGTTTTCCAACATCTAAAGTAAAAGGTGATTTAAAACACATATATTAAATCTATATTGGCATTTCTTGGTGTTGTTTTTCTGCTGGTTGACATTACCGTCCTATGAGCGTCAGAACAGCCGTACACGATCAAGTAGAAAATATTTCCAGAAACCAGCTGGCAGGTGAACAGTGGTGCTCCCCTAAGCTTTACCTCTCACTTCTGAAGGCTTGTGAAGGCTCTTACAAATACCAGTTTAAAACGGAGAAAAAGGCAGATGCTGTAATACTTTTGGCTCTTTTTTGAATGCAACAGGAAAATGATAAAAAAAAGGAACATTAATGATGTTTGCAGAGACTAATCGATGTGCAAGTGGGGAGGGTTGGCACAGAGTTTCATTCACAGCAGGACCAGGTTCGATGCAGACGGTCTCAAGCGTTGGAGTCCTCATCCGTCACACTGGGGTTTGGCGAGCTTGAAAAGAACTCGTCGTCTTTCAGCATGCTCTGGAAGGAGGCACAGCAGAGCGAAACGTTAACCTCTTAAGCTAAATGCAGCTGAAGCGCATGCTTCATGTGCTGGAAAACTTTATTCTCACAGTGAGATTCTGAATTCCCTCGGAGAAAGCTCCAATCTGTCTCACTGTTCCCTCTGAGTCCTCCATCTGCAGAGAGAAATACTCAGAATAACAAGGCGAATTTCACAATAAAAGCACAACAAAATCTTGGGGAAAAAAAGAGAGTTTCCACCAAACAAGCTGAACATGAAATGCTGTGAATTAGAAAGACCCTTTACACCAGGCGTGTCCAAAGTCGACACATGCAGTTGGAGCAGGGATACACAGAAAACCTGCAGGATTAGGACCCTTCTGGACTGGACGCCCCAGCAGCAGACCCCTATAATCATCACTGAAACTGGGAAGAACTCACCTGTTCTAGCCTGTCCAGGTCGTCCTCATAGATTTGCAGCTCAAAGCCTTTCTGGAAGCTTCGTCCCTTTGGCATCTCCACGTCCATTGGACACACGTATTCCTCATTCTCGTCCTGCTTTTTCTTTCTCAGACTGCCAAAATTACCAAATGACAGTTTCTTTGGCTGGTATGAGGGAAGACAAAACAAACGTTTTTTACAAAAGAAACAACACGAAGAAAAGGACATTTCCAGGAAGACGGTAAGGCACTACCTTGACTTTAGTGGTGGCAGTAAGCAAAGTGTAATCTGGGTTCTCGAGACACTCCTGTTTGAGCTGCTGGGCCTCTGAGCCAATGAGCAGACTGAAATGTGTGGCCAGGTGGCGCCGCAGTAGGGTCTTGTTGGGGGGGATATTCAGCAGCAGAGCCATGGTCTCCACATTGAACCGTGGCTCTAGAACCTGAACAGGAAGCCGATGTGTCAAGGAGAACTCGTGCTTTAAAGGGGGAAGAGAAAAATAGCACCGTCTTACCATCAGTCCGCCATGGACCCCACTCCCTCTTAGATTGGGAGCATATTCAGCGAGGTCCACAGAGCGAAGCCACTCCATCACCCTGTGGTTGGTCCACTGGGAAATCTCTGCAGGTGAAATATTGTTCTACGATGTAGAGACAGGATAAATAAATCACTCCTTTGAAACCAAACAGATGTATAGACACACAAATACAACAAAAAAAAAAAAGCTAACATACCTCGTCTGACGGTCTGCGACGCAAACAGTTGGGCTCATAATTGTTGAGTCGCAGAACCTGAATGGCTCTTTTGATACTGAGGTGATGCAGGACACTTCCCACTTTGAGAGAAAGCAGGTCATCCTGTAGGACAAAGCAATCAAAACAACACCGTACCAAGGTGTGAGTCCTACTGATGCTAATCCTGATCTACAGACTGTAAGGAAACGACTGAAGCAAACACTCACCACTGTCATGTAGTGCAGCATGCGCCCATCCACTCTGCCCTCATCAAACTGGGTCTTATACTGAGGCAGGCCGATGTCATCCAGCCATCCTGGAGCAGAAACAGAAAATATTTCACCAATATCAACTTAAGAGCAGCAATGGATTTATAATCTCATGTGGAGGTAAGCTAGCGCTCACTTGTCACCCAGTTGTAGTCCAGCTTTCCCTTATTATCCTCCTCCTCTGAGCCGAGAGCCTGCAGAGCCAGCTGCAGCTTCTTCCTGTGCAGCGGGTGTTTGATACCCAGCTCCTGAACATTTAAAGAAGACAGGATAAGATTACCTGGAAACAACCACCAGATACTACAAAGCAAGAAGCGTGAAAATACCAGATTATTGTGTGAAATTATTAAGCTGCTCTGCTTGGTCTCACCCTCTCGAGGTCCTGCTGTGAAGCCTGCAGCAGCGTCTGTCCAGAGGAAACCCAGACACGAGCCATGTTCACATACAGACCCAAACCCTGCTCCTGCAGCCAGTCGCAAACTTGATCCTTTGACCAGCGGGCGAACGGAGCATCCACTTCACTAAAAACAAAAAGAAGGGTTTCATTTCACAGCACTTTTATCAGCATGAAAAAACAGTGATGAAGGGATATATATTTTAATATCTATGTTGCACTGTCCCTTCTACCTGCTGCAGCACACACACAGTTAAATAAAAGATGCATTTTTTTATGTCTTTTATTGCCACAAAGTTTTTGTTTTTATTAAATAAAATGATTAAACATAAGGGAACACTCATTCTTTCTGACAGTTTTCACTGTTCACACACTCACTTGTTGACTCGCTGAAGGTCACGAGACCAACCCAGTCTTGGTCCAGCAGTGGCCCGCACCCCGCCCCGCTTGAACTCACCCTCTGGCAGGTTGTCATCCAGGTTAAATGTGGTTGATTGGCTTCTCTTAAGCCTAAACAAAACACACAAGTTCAAACGATGAAGCACCCTCACATAAATGACGGATCAATTTCTTCATATCCATTTTTTTCACCCACTTTCCAAACAATTTCTTAATTCCTTTGGATTTCTTCCTGCTCTCTGGTGTCGTGGGAAGTGTGTGTGTGCTGTCACTGTTTGACGACCTCTGTGGCAGTCCGGCGAGATCAAGATGATCGGTGCCCTGTCGCTCCGTTTCAGCTGCACAAATGAAAATGCCAACACAACGTCCCCGTAAGCATCAGCGTGACAGATGCGGACTAATTGGTGCAGACGCAGCTAAGGCTCAGGGGGCTGCGAAGCACTCTGGAAAACTCTGCGATACACTCACAATGACTCCAAGGCACTGGTGGACTAAGCGTGGCAGCAGTTTCAAAGCAATAAGCTCTCTAGCATGCATGCATCAAACACACTGATGTCTGACTAAGAATTAAGGGGGGATGAAAAGGTTTAACTTATTAAAATAACAAAAAAAGAAGATTTTCTGCAGATTTCAACACAGATATGTCAGGTTTTGACAAAAAAAAAAGAGCACTAATGCATGCATACAAGCAGGAGAATCAACATCCACGGTGTAAACAAACCGAATGTTGATCCGTATTTTGTGCAACCAAAAGCATAGTGACGAGTTTGTAGATGTTAAAGCACTCACACTGAAATTCAACTGCATACTAGAGAAGAGTCAGCTTAAAGGAGATGATTAGAAAAATAACAGATGCACAAGGACATAGGATATTATCAGTAGTTTCCTTTGCTTGCTTTGGAGAACTACTACAATCCTACAGTAACATGTTATCTATACTGTACCTAGCATAGGCGCACTTGCACTCCTGCTGCGGTCTTCATGTGTTACAAAGAGCAACACACGACAGGGTCCAAAAAAACAAGAGGACATAATCATGATTGAAATAATAATGGGATTGGAGAGGAGGAACAGAGACATAAACATGAAAAAAGACCGGCAGGACGAAGGGCACACGGTGCCATGGAAACAGACTTCCATAATTAAGCAGAAACCACAGTTTGTGTAGGCTGCAAATTATGGTCCTGGTCCATACGGTCGCACAATCCATGGGTGTGGCTTTGCAAAACAAAACTGGTCTGTGGTGGAAGAAGATCTCCAAGGAGATCTCGTCATATAGTAAACAAGATGTGAGCCTCATGTCTCGTTTGTGATGCACAAAGTCGCGGGGTTCGCTCTTACCGAGGTTTGGACTGCCCGTTGTTTTCTTGCCTCCACGGATCTTGAAGAAGCCTTTACCGAAAGACGAGCGAGCTTTTCTCGAACCAAAGCTGTCGTCTTCTGTGGTGGGGGGCAAGGTGGCAGAGGAACCTTTGGGCGACTTTTCGCTCATCTTCCTGCTCTCTTGATCTGTGCACTGAAGAAAAAGAAAGAAAAATACTCATTTAAAGACCTGTTTTTTACATGAAACTACTCTGGCTTAGGCTTAGAGCATAACTATAATAACCCTCCCCACCTTTTCCTCCTTGCTCCCATCCAAACGGTCCGGGACCTCGGTTCTGGGGGTGTCCTGGATGCTAAAATGACACAAAGTGCACAGCAGTAACGGATGAGCACGTATCAAATCAGGTTGTTCTATTTTACAAAACCTTGAATTAAAATGTCACAGTTCGCTATATAAATAAAGTGGAATTGAATTCCTGCACAAGTGACACAATGACTTGTTGAAGTTAACAGCACATAAGTGAGTGTCGGCCTAATTAAAATTCATACTCACTCGTTACACATCAGATATTTACCTACTATGAATGGGTATTAAACCAAAACACAGTACAAAGTTTCTAAAAGAAACAATTAGGTCTTATTGGAAATAAAGCAACAGATGTCAGATGCAATCTTTCACCTTTCTGCATCCATAGGTGTGGACTCCATCACTTGCTCTGGAACAGTAGTGCTGGGAGAAGGTGAAGACTCGTCACTATGTCCGTTAAACCTCTCCATCTAAGCACGAATCACATGAGGACAAATTAAGATTTTAAGACATAAAGTGCAAGCTGCCTTCCAACATTGACCCAATTTGTTTTACGGCCACATGAGGAGCGTAAATCTGGGAACGTGCAGGAAGAACTGACAGACAAACTCATTCAGTAAATTGGATGTCAAGTCCTTTAACGCTATTTTTAAAAAGTGTGAAATCTTCTGCGAGTGCAAATTCTTTACTGAGAAGTTTGAGTTTGATGCGATCCGACGTCGCTTTAAGAGAAAAAGGATAAAAGACACAACAGGATGAGATAGAAACTAGTTAGCTGGATTATTTTTTTCACCATATTCTGCCTTTAACCTTTAAACGATGCCAGAATTTAAACATGCAAACCTCATCCGGGCTCCTCCTTTTCCATTCTGCATCAGTAACTTCCTGCTGGTCAGATTCCACATTAACAGGGTTGGTAGAGAAGACAGCGCCTGATCCGTTTCCAGAGGTCTCATCATGCTCGTTCATTGCTTTTTCTGAAGTGAACAACAAACATAACGCAGGTCACAGTGAGACAATTCGAGCATGAACACAATCGATTATATAAGGAATAAACTGAAAAGTTAAACGTTTAGGATCAGAAGTCTAACAAACCACATTAGCACGTGAAGAAAACGCTGCCCTGCTTTAAATCCCTGCTCTAGTTTTTGCATCTGTTAAATAAAATAGTTATATTTATGCTGCAGAAACAACATCGAACCTTTTTTTCCTTGTACCGACATCACCATGTCTTGGACTTTCTTGTACCGCAAAAGCGACAGCTTCAGTTCTTCGATCTTACGATCCTGCAGAGAAAAACATCAAATGCAAAAACAGGACCAACTTTCTGGGAATCCGGTTAAATTTACTGGTGATCACACCTTTTCTTCATTTGCTCCCATCAAGGACTCCACGGCCTTTTTCATTCTTTGCACTTCCACATCTGTTGGGGAGGAGAAAGGTGTGAAGGTTTAGGCTCTGGACAGGCTAGTCTGAAAACCGCTGGAGTCCAAACCGGCTGCATCCTTACGGTCATTCAGGAAGCATTTCATCCATGTGTTTGAACATTTTCACTTCTCAGAACACACCCGAAGGCACAGGTTGATTTATCACGTCAGCTCAATTAAAATTTAAATTAAAATCCATTAAAACAAGCAACATACAGAGCATCACTGTGCATTCGACCCTCACACCGTGTGTGTAATCAGTCAGGACTGGTTATCAAGCCTCAATCATTACAAATAATTAGGTACTAATGAATTATACCCAATAATTAGAAATAACTTTTTTATAACATTTTTACCTTAAAAATTGGTTAAATGCCTGTAGAATATAACAGAATAGATAACCATGTGGCGTAGCTACTCTACTCTGCTAAATACGACTAAAGCCACAAAATACTGAGTAACAAAGTTTAACTTACATTTATTAAATAGAAAAAAAAAAGCATTTACTTTCTTCTCCAAGACTGTTTAAAGTCCAATGACCATGTAAAAATATTCAGGCGTTACGCAGTAAGCAGAGCTGTGCCTGAAGTGGAAATGAAAAGGGAAATTGTTCTGGAGAACTTGTACATTTACCACATGATAAGTGATGGGACAGACACGGACATGAAGACAATGTGCAGCATAACGGTACAGGTTAGGAGGACGCGCAGTGACCGCGGGGGTGAGCAGGGGAAGGTTTGCAGGACGCTGAGGAGAGCCACTGAGAGATTTAGCAGATTACTGCTGGATGAGTGAGAAGGACGAGCGAGCAGCCTGAATGGTTAAAACAACAGCTCATTCCTCATTCCTGCTGAAAACGTAAAAGCAAATGGTTGTTGTTTCAGTGTGAACATTAAAACCACACAGAGGAGATACGGGAGAGCTCGTTCCATCCAAAAAAAGAAAAAACAGAGTTAAACATGTGGTCCTCTGCTCGGCTCACAGCAGGTTATAATGGACAAGCAGAGTTCAGGTGGCTCATGCTCGTTCATGCAGACTGGGTGCAATGATGAAATGCAGAAATAAACACAAGCACAAAGCCCCTCTTACGTTTTTCTTTCAGCCTCTTTCTAAGAGTTTCATCTGGGTGAGAGGCTAAACAAAACAAAGAATTATGACAGTGCAGTAAACAGTGATGTTTTCAGCTTTAGGCAGCGTCACGGCTGCCTTTCGCACCTCTCTCTGTTGGATCCACAGTGATGGATTTAAACCCCGCCTCATCCTGTAGTCTCCTCGTCTCTGCATCTTTTCCCTCCAGCTGCTTCCTCAGTATGGCAAGCTCCTCCTGTCCAACACAAGAAACCAGTGAGAGGGTCTCCTCCACACAGACCTCTTACTCCCCTCCACCCCCCCCAAATCAACACTACAAACAAAACCACAACACAAGAAGTCCACAGATGCTGATGCTGCACAGAGGATGCCACAGCTGCTGGAGGGTAATGTGTGTGGGGGGGGTGGGAGGCATGCACGGACGTCTTGGAGGAACGAAGCGGGGCGAAATAAGGGAAATATTTTAGGAAGAAAACATGTTTGAGTGAGTAGAACAGAAATCTGATGCAGAGATATACTGTAAAAAAAATAAAGCGACAAGTGGAAAAAGGAAAAATAAAAGCCTAAAAATCTGCCAACTTTGGACAAATCCTGTAATTAAAACATAGCTGTGGTCTGAAATATGCAAGTGTTTGCTGAAACTAGTGCTTTGTAAATGCAGGCTCTAGGAAGTGGCATGTCTAACTGCACGTGACTTTTACTATTTATTGATTCTAGATTCTTAAATAAACTTTTACTTAGAAAAATAACATCACTGTGCAAAAATAAGAGCGATGCAGCTAATCTGATTCATTTCTTTCCCTCCAAAATAAAATAAAAAAGGAGTTAAAAGGGAGAGGTCAAAAACCATAATCATATGGCAAGCACAACCATCATCCTGAGAAAGCCAACCTTCACAGCCTGGAGACTCTGCTCTTTCCTCTGTTTCTCATACTGCATCTGGCCCATTTTGATTTTCAGGCTAGAAAGCTTTGCCATTAGCGACTAGCAGCAGAGAGACAAACCAGGAGGACAAATAAAGATGGAGGAAAAGTTGAAGACAAAGATCAAGAGAGTAAAATATACATTTAAAATAAAAAAATTTGTGTATTGAGCACATTAAAATAAAGACAATGTGTTTTTGTTCATTATTTAGAACTTAAGCTTTAGAAACAAAGCTGGTTTGGCTAAAAAACACATTAGCAACTTTAGCTTTGGATTGGAGTCATGGGATGGTTGGGAGGGGCTGAAGCAACTCCTTGTAGAGATTTCCCCCCAGCTAAAGATAAGGAGGTGACACAACGTGAACATGTGTCAGCTGCTCTTCAGGAGCATTTACTGAGCAAACCAATGTTTTGTAACCTCCTTTCTGCAGGTCTGCGTTGCTTTCCATTCACTCATCGTGGTTGCATCAAGTCAGAAACATAAACCCTGCTCGTATCAACGTGCTCATTGTTTTCCTCTGCATATTTTCTTTATCGCATGCTGCAGCTTCTCACATTTCCATCTTAATGCTTCCTGCCATGTGTGAACAGCTGAGTTAGAGACAGTCCAGGCCAAAGCGTCTCTACTTTCTCCTGACAGTCTCCAGCCTCACTGTTTATGTGTGAAAACAGTTGTGAGCTTTGACCTTATTAGGGAAGGTCTGCGTAGATTTTATTCATAAGGAGATCATTTTTTAATTCTTTTTTTTTTAACATAGAATAATGTAATTAAATATTTTAATATGTGAAATACTTTAAAAGCATTCGGACACTGGAACAACTCACCTTTGTGGTCTTTAGTTTCTTTTCGTACTGTAATTTTTCATTCTCCAGGTCGGTCAATCTGTACCGCAGCTCATTGATTTCAAGAATCAAATCCTGTAGAAGAGAAATTAAATGTCATGGGATGAAATGTATATTAAAAAAACTGCAACATTTCATCCTTTTATGGTATTTTGGGTTTAAAGCTGAACGTTTGACCTCTCATATCTCATGAATCAGCATGATTTCATATACAAAAACCAGCACAGGGATATAAAACCAGTTATATTTGGGGCAAATCCCTTGGAGAATGCCCTACAGCTGCAGATAAAATGAGAGGAAGCTGCGATTGATGTGCATTGAGGCAGAACATGGACAGCAGCTTTTTGTTCCAGTGGGGTGGAAAAGACAACCACAGTGCTGCGACATGACGAGTCTTTCCAAGCACTCTGCATGGTTCAGTTCATCTCCTAAACATCTTAATCTTCATAAGCCTTTGACTACAAAGCAGGAAATCCAAATAAGGTAAAAAAAAAAGAAAAAACCTGTCTGTGCTGCGATACGTTTCATTTATCTCAGACTTGTCTCATATCGTCTTGAGGTGCGGGGTTTGCTTTTAGAGCCGGATATGCACACATGTACATTTAAATATGTGTTGGACAGGATAAAAAAAGAAATAAGCTCCCATACCTCGCTATCCCTAAATCTGTCATCAAAGTCCAGCCTGTCCTTCTCCATAGCAGCGAGCTTCAGTTTGAGGTTGGACACTTCAGAGATCAGCTCCAGCTTCTGAGTTTCCAGAGCCGTTCTGCACAGAAGCTCCTGAAATTCCCCCAAAAAGGAAACAAAACTAAATGAGATTTAAAAACAGACACTGTGAGAAAATATACAGCTCATTAATTATCATGCAAAGAAACAGAAATATTCAGATCGTCCAATTAAGAAGCTAAAAACGAGACACATTAATATCAGATTAACGCTTAATGTGTTTGTAGTAAGATAACAGAAAGCCAGATACTCTGCATTAAATCATTTTTACTTTAACAGATAGCTAATGGCATAAATGAGTTCTTATACATGATCATTATAAACAGGAACACTAATCGTCCATGTCGACACATCTGGCGGTCTGAGGATCACTCCTCCTCCTCTGGATATCTAAGACACATCCAGAAAAGCTCAAAGTGGTTTTTAGTTGCCTGCAGGAGTCGGCCCTGAGGCAGAAAGTGTGTGCAGATATTCCAGGAGGATGTTTTGCCTTCGTTTGATAAGGAGCAGCTGATCATAGAGTGAGAGTTATCCATGTCACAGATTTAATAAGGAGGCGTCCCTCACTAATAAGGAAGCACAAAGCGGTCACCTAAATTACAAAAAGGGACCTCATTACGCTGTAATATCATATTTTATTGTGACAACATGAAGCATTTGACATTATTATGGTGAATTTTATGGTAACAAGAACAATAAAACAGCTCAGGATGCAGAGGAAACTGATCCAGAAACTTTGGTGCAAAACAAATTTTTATCTTTGTCAAGCAGAAACATTTCCGTTCTTTTTGTCAAGGAAGGACGTTACGTTGTCCTGTGTGGTTTCTCATTACAGTGTCATACTCATGTATACATTCTGCATAAAATATATACTACACACACACACACACACCTGTTGAAGCATCTCCTCGGTGGCATTGAGTTTCTCCCTGTGCTCTTCCAAACACAAGTCCAAGTCCCGAATCTTTTCACCTTGAGCCTCCACCTGGTCGGTCAGCACACTCACCTGCACAGAACCAACGTGTTATTCCTTTTAAAAAGAGGATCGTTCTGTTCATTCAATCATGAGGTTTGAGCCTTTACAGGCTGCCTCCCCCCCCCCCCCAACAAAAAAAAGTGATGGAAGTGTTTTTGGATGTGCACCTGCAGCACCAGAGACTCTTTATCGCTCTCTAGTCGGGAAAGTCTTTCCTGGTAATGGTCGCCTCCAGCTACAGAAATATGACCGTTGGACTGTAAGTTAGGAAGGAAACATGGGTTAGACACAAAACCAGGGAAAGAAAAGTCACATCTTTCAAAAGTCCAGAATGGTACAGACACATTAATGACTACTCTGATCTTTCAGGTCTGCAGGGTTTAAAATTATGTAAATCACCTGAAACTTTAAGAGTAATACGTTGCTTTAGCCAGCAAAAAACACAAGACCTTGTATGGGTAAAAAAAAAATGATATGAATCAGGGAACAAGTTGGAACATTACAGAAAAACTCTGGCCTGCAGCCCATCACTTTCCCAAAGTGCTCTCTGATTCCTGCAGTGTTTCTCGCTGCGCTCTGGCTCTGAAAACACCAGCTCTTCATCCGGCATTCCCAGGGAACTCGCCAGAGGAGGACAACTGTGTTTTCTCTTAGCAAACAAATCTGTTGTATACGGGCTTACAGGACTGTTTGCTCGTGTGGTTTCTGGATACAGAACATTAATGAGAGTCACTAAAGTACCCGGTCCATCACATACAGTTTCACTGGCCTAACAGCCCACTTTCATGCAGCTCTGTATTTTCTGTCTTTGTTAAAGCGACGAGATAAACCAGTTTGGCCACATTACAAGTGAAACGGATCTACCTGGAGGCAGCACTATTCTGAAGAAAAGTAAACACTGATGATAATTTTACAATCTCCAGTACCTCTGTTTGTTCAGTAAATCTAAAGTGAACGCCGCCGTTACATTATCCATCTAAAAGTAATGTTTCTTTTCTAGGAACCAGGTTCTCACCAGATGACCCTGGAGCCACTCAACCAGACTGTCCGTTGTGGAATCGGGAATCTGGCAACGCAGACTCTCTCTTTCCTCCGCGTCCATCAGCTCTAGCACGTTCCTCAGGTCTTCCAAAAGGTGAAGTGCCCTCAAACTACCCATGAATGGAGAAGTGGGCGACTGACAGTCAAACAAACCATTGGAGTAATCCAAGGACTTGGAGCCTGAAGCAGGAAAAAGGCATTGAGTCACATTCTCACACGAGTCACACCACAACCGCTCCCTCTGCATCAAAAATAAAACTAACTTCTATTTATTTTGTTTTAATCCATCATTATAAGATAGATTTATGTAAATAACTCTAGCTTGGCTTTCAGTTCTCTATCAAACATGATCAATCATGTTAAACTCAGCATTAAAACACAATAAATAAAGATTCATGCACAACATAGCATAAGTAAGCATATGATGAGACACAAACGCATAAGAACTAAATCAGATCATGCTAAAAACACAAATGAGGAAGACTGATTTCCCCATAATTGACGAGCTTTAATCACTTGACAACAATGATGCTTTACCTGCTATGATACCATCCATCTGCTCCAGGGCAGCAGCCAACATGTCGCTGGCGTCGGACATCATCTTCAGTCACTGATAAACCTTTAAAAGCAAAGATATCATTAGCTCAATGTTGACAACACTACATCTGTGTCGTCTACAGGGAGACATATGAAACGTCTTCATCTTCTTCACAAATTACCAGCAAAATGAAGAAAGCAGACACGTATCATACAGGAATGTAGCAAACATCACTGCGACCACATGAACGCATTGCTGCTGTTCTGTGGGCTCCAAAAACAGAGCAGTAACCTTGGCACTGAGGGCATCTTTACAAAAATGTTCCCATCCAGGAGCATTAAACTACTCTCCATTCAGAAAGGGTTTGGCTGCTTTGTGTTAACCCATCAGATAAGCAGAACCTTGATGCTCTGAGTTGGACTCCTCTCATGAGCTTGATGCTGGAGAGAATATATGTAAATAAATCCAGTCTAAGACTAATGAACGAGGCATTTCTGAATATCAATCAGGTCATTTACTTAAAATATAGGTGCACAGAGTATTCTGCCAGTAGGATACAGGATATTTTGGAGTAGACTGAAGATACATTTTCATGTTGCAGCTTTGGACGTCGTTCCAAACACAACAGCAGTCGCTTTATCTTTGAATGTTTAATCAAACAATCAATCATGCACGCTTTAGCATGCGTGTATCCACAGATAAACACACACCTCCTCCTTTAATCAGCTGCCTCGGTTCCTGGGAGTGCCCAGCCATCTCTCAAACTTTACGGAAACCACCCACAGACCCAGGACTGTTATTTCAGCATTTCTGTGGCCACATTTTCCATTATGTGTAAAATAAGCACGCAGTAAAACAGAAGATTTGTCCCAACACACAGCAGGGTGAAGGGGGTGAGAGGAACCAGCATGCCACAGTAAACTGCTGAATGCTTCCCAGCAGTATATGTGGGTGGAAATGCTTCTCTCAGGTTACCTACAGTAACTGTTTGTCCTGCTTTAGGAGAGGCATTGATGACTGGATGGCAACAAATTGAGAGAAAAGATCTCACAAAAGGTCTCAATGAGCTAAATTTCTTTCTATTTTCTCTTGAAACTAAGGAATGTTGCAGCGTTTGCATCTTGATCCAGGACAACAGATTAGGAGCAACAAGCAGTGGAAAACAAAACCAAAACAATAATGGAGGAATGACATTAAATCATGACATGAATCAGTATGAAACCACAGAAGTTAACGTTTTAATATGAGAAAAATGCATCAATTAAGACATGCCGGTAACTGTAAACCAATACAACAGATTATGGGATGAGCTTCACTATGGAAAAGCCAACACAGAGCTTGTATTATGATGAGCCCTTCCTCTGCTCTCACAGCTGAAGAGCAAATATGGGGAGAGTTAACACATTGCTTTAAGCACATATACTTCAAACACACCAGGTCAGGTTCAGGCATGCTGCTTTCAATCCTGCTGCCCACAAATCAGTCCCTGCTTCACACATAAGCGTACCTGTGTGCACCTTTCCGCGGCTTCAGGATGAAGCCGAAACCAAAAGAATACCTAATAACGGACGTGCACTCTGTCCTCGAGTCCAGGGAAGCTTGTGTTAGTCAAATGTACAAACAAGAGAGAGCTACCTACATGCAGATAAGGCAACTTTGCATGTGCAGTCTTAAAGCACCACAGTAATGCTCAAAGTCGACAACTAATTTCTAAATTAATGCATCTCTTGCTGACCTCACGTCGGGATACGCGTGAAAAATGAACAAAATTATTAAGAACACATTAACACACATTTTAAATTCTGGCTGTGGATAAAAAAAAAGACATAATATGTACCTTTTACAACAGATTAGGATCAGTTTTGTCTATCTTCTTTCAAGCAAATAGAGAAAGGGCCTGAATTAGCGGTCAAGTTTTATTTCTGTCCACGCAAGTCTGCTATCAAAAGAGACATCACAAAAATCTGAACAACCAAGCACTGCTCTCAAAAACAATGTGTCACTGTCTGCCTTTCTATAAGCAGTACTTATACCAGCCATGAGACACACAGAGGGGGCTTTTGTTCATCGTAGCAGAATGTTTTCACTGAGACGCATGCAACGTCACAGTAAGCATGGAGCTTTATAACACCACCTGCCTTCATGCTTTCCAAACCATCCTCAAAACTAAGCCAAAAGCACAAAGAAAATGTGTCTAAAAAGCTGTCCTGCCCCTTGGTCAAACAGCCATTGAATTCATGGAGACATCTAGATGATAATGAAAACAAGGAGGAGGGGTTATACTGAACCACAATAATGCTTTCAGATCCTTTTGCATTGGTCCCTTTAGGCAGAGAGAACCATTATAATCCATCCTCACAGGACAATCTTCGGAGAGCTCAAGTATTCCTGGTATGAAAAAAGCGTCTGCACATGCACAGGAAGCAGAAAACCAAACAGAAGCCTCGGGGTCCTTCGTCTGGGAGACGAGAGGTTGCAGCTGACAGTAGCAGCATGTGTTATGACCGAGTTGCTATGGCGATAATAAAAAAATTTGGAGGAATTTACTAATTTTTCCTACTTTTTCATCCCGTTAACAAGGATTTCCATGGAAAACATGACGGAACAGAGACAAATCTGTCCACATAATGGACTTTTTCTGCTTGAACTTGTGCAGCTTCCCTCATTTTTCACTTTTCATCCATCCAAAAAGACTAAAAAGACTCAACTCTGCCTTGCAAGCCTCACTGTTTTACCTCAAACAAGAAACAGTCACAACCTATTCCACACAGAAGACTTTGGTAAATGCTCATGAGGGTCTAAATGATTAACTACTTCCCTGCAACTTCTTTTCTTTAAGGAATAAATGACAGACAAACATTATATTGGCCCTGTAGCAAGGATCCAGGTTTAAAGATGTCTGAAATGAATTTATGTAGTGGGAGATGATGATATATATCAGTAGGATGCAGCTCCAGAATAACCTGCAGCTATTTCCAAACTGGGTGAGCAGCCAGGATGCATCATCACTAATTTTATACAATTAAAACAACCATTTGAGCCTAAAGGGAACAACGTCTCTCTGTAATATGCAAGAAAAGGGGGAATGACATGTGAGGATAAGATTTCTATGTGTTAAAATTCCTCTTTCTGCGTGGACAAGATTGCAGCTGAGATCAATTTAAAGTTGGACAGCGACATACATTATTTTTATCTTACTCACAACCAGTCACCAGTGAAAAGCAACACTATCTGTGCACATGTGGCACAGATTAGAAGCTTTCCAGACAGCTGTTTGGTTGTGCACATGATCATCAAGCAAAACTACAAATCTCGGGTTTGTTTCCAAACATTTCCTGCATTCCTCCATAGATTACTTGCATTTTAGTGCATTGTTTGGCAGGAAGAAATGACAAAGGAGGTTCACCAAAATGTGGGAGCTATTCATCAAGAACAGAAACAAGGTTAAATCACAAAATTGCACCAGATGGCATTCACATGTCTTATGAGGCAGTGTTGGTAGATGACTGCACATTGACCACTTTGGAGATGTTGTATTTTGGGAATCTTAAAGCAAAGACCAAACAGTTTCCGAGGTCGACTTGGGGACATTAAAACAACTGATCAGGTTTCACAGCTCTGAAAAAAGACGCCAGACATTAAACTCTCCAGTCTGGTTGACTTCAGCTCGAAGCTTTACATCGTACTGAACACAAACGCCACTTTAAAGCAACACTATACTTAAAATAGTTCAGTTTATGCAGGAAAAATGGTGCCTTCAGGCGGTGCGGGAAATACTAAACCACAAATCTGGAGATGTGGCAGTCGTAAACTCTTATCCATTAAATTTAGTTATACAACAAAAGGTAAATTGTCACCACTAGAACTGTAAGAAAATATAGTGGAAATACGCACAACATTAAAGAAAAAAAAAGGGTATTTCTAACATTCAATCTGAGATTTTTCGGTGAGTCCTGATGTTACTAGCAACTTTAAATTAGCAGCAAACAAAAAAAAAAAACCCACAGACACACAGCATTGTCAGCATTGTTACAACGTTATAAACTAACATTTTTAACTTTTAAATTCACGAAGTAGAGCCATTGCGACAGTTAATCTAAATTTATTTTACGAGGAAGAAAAAAACATGGATTCTCTTACCGCAACTCCGGTCTAAAACGCAACTTTCTTTTGGTTTGTTGCCTTTAGCATCTACACAACACTCCACAGCGTGTAGTTTGTTAACTTTCCGTGCCCACCAGTACGACCCCCACGTCCCTCCACAACGCTACGCCATGATGTAGATGTGACAAGGCAGTTGGAAAAGTTTGGGACGTCATGGCTGGAAAAATCCCGCCCTGCTTCAGTCTGGATTGGATCCGGACATGGAACGGGGCGCGTTCACGACAGTAATGTAAATGTAGAAATAACGGATTTTTATGGGGTTAAAAAAAAGAAAAAAAAAAGGTTTTATTTAAAAAGAAAACACAACAACCAAATAATTGAAAATATATTAATTTGTATAGTTTTTATGCTGATATGTTCTTTTTTTAAACATACAATTACGAAAATCCCACATTTTGTAAAACTAGAAGTCTATTTTCTAATATTTCTTTTGGAACTTGAAGGAAGCACTTTTCTCAAACTGTCCGGCCTCATATGACTGCAGGCGCCATCTAGTGGTGAGCTTTCATAAATAAAAACATCACCCACTCATTTCCAATACAAGGTTACTGGGAAGCTGAAACTTATTCCAGAAATTAGTTGCTGAAAACAGAATACACCATGTCCTTAGCAGTGCTACGATAATCAACCTAATCGGTGATCTTACCTTTTATATTTTAAAGCAACTTTGAAGTTCACTAGAAATAAATCCTGAGAATGAAAAGAATAATTTTGTCAGTTTATTAAAGGTTTTTGTGGGATGCAATTCACTTATAAGAGCCAGAATTAGTTTTTATAAGGACGTTAAAATAAAGTATAAATAATTAGAATTGTATTTTAAATTCAAACTAAGCAAGAAATAAATAAAAAATAGGAGAGAGGCGCACTGGGAGAGGGATATTACATTTAATGCTGTAGAAACCTTATAAAGTAACATACAATTTTTGCTTGCATTCAGACTAGGAAATAATCAAATCCCTGGAAATTTCAGTCCAAAGTGGTTATTGCTACGACCCATCAAGTCATCCATGTGTCCCCAAAGCAGTGTCCCTCCTCAGGGGCCTCTCCACCTTCACTGTGCTGGGGTCACATTCCAGCATCTCTCTGATCCAATCATCATCCAGCGATCCCTGTATGAACTCCTCCAGACTGATGATGTCTGCAGACAAAGCAAGGACAGCCAATAATTGTCAAAGAAGCAGCTCAGAGTTTTTACTCTGTGTGGCATCTCCATTTGATGCCAAGTTGAAATGAGGAGAAAGGGGAAATCCTTTCCTCACCATTGTTGTCTTTATCTAATCTCACAAATATCCTGTTGGTGCATTCTTCAGCTGTAAGTGTGTTGGGTTTGGTTATAGCGGCTGCTATGTTCATTTTATAAACAGCCTGTGAACACAAAGAAAAGCCCACCAGCTGAACTGGTCTGAACAAAAGCTCGGCTATACTCTGTGATAAAGCACACACACACATACACTCGCACACCTGCATGATCTCCAGCATCTCCTCCTTCGTAATGGCTCCATCTCCATCTTTGTCATAGAGCTTGAATGACCAACGCAGTTTCTCCACAGCTGAGCCTTCGATGAGCATGCTGATGGCCATGACATACTCTCTGAAATCAACCACCCCATCCTGAAGAAATGCTTCATGATTAATAGTAAAACCCATTTATTTATGCCAACATGAAAGACTTCAGTCACACACACTCGCTCACCCCATTATTGTCCAAAGTGCGGAAAATCTGCTCAGCATACTCCGCTGATTCCCCGCCTGATGTTCCTTTGCGGAAATGCCTTTGAAACTCATGAAGCGTGATCAACCCGCTTGGACACTCATTAATAAACTTTCTAAGAACAAAAAAAAAAAAAAAGGGAGAGTTTTAGCCAAAATACACAAAAAACCATTGAAGCATGCAGCTGAGCTTTCAGGTCTGCAGAAGAGGACATGACTTTTCCTTTGAGTATTAAGGTCAACTCATCCTCAACCTGTGGAGACGTGCAGCAAAGCTTAGTCCCAGTAAGCCGAGTGCTCAGATAATTAGGCTAAATGATTTTGGAGCAGGTTACAGGGATAGGCTCCAACTACCCAGCGACCTGAACTGGAAAATGGATGGTTTCTGGTGCAGTTTGCTGCGGCACAGCAGAGTGAAGCTATTAAAAAAAACACAGGTTGCCATGGAGACAAAGATGCTTGAGTGAAATATAACCAATCCCCCCTAAAAGGTATAAGGCTTTAAGATGCACTTAACATTTTAGCTGATCTTAAATGAGCAAAAAAGAAATGTTACATAGTCTAATAATAAAGAATAAAGGTTTTTAGCATTGGAACAATAAATACGGTTGAAGATATAAGTGGGATATTTGCTTAATTTTATTTATATAGATGCAAAACATAAAGCCACCTCAAAGCTTTATGTATAAATAGCAAACCCCTTTAAGTTTTTATGACTTTCCAGGAAAATCAGCTTGCGATTCTCTAGCTGATATGATTTATAATAATGTCTCTGTTGTAAACATCAGCATCTTTTCAGCATCGACTCTATGTGAACAGGGGAGATTGCTTCCAGAAGCTGTCCCTTTCAAAGTACAACCATCCCGCTGTAGGTTTTGGGATCTGCTCATATTTTCTGCAGGCGTTCCTCATATCTGTAACGGTTTAGTTAAAATGGAAAATGAACATTGATAATCACCTAAAAAGTCAGAATTAACCCAATGTCTGTTGTTCATTGACTGAATGTTAACAGAATTCTGATTATAGATCATAAAACACACAACTGAATATAAAATATGTAGATGTTGAAATTAATTTCATGTAAAATTGTTCCAAATCTAATCTCAGCCATTTCTGAACTGGATTGAAATACATTGCGACCCATTTTGAGCGACACTGGGTGGGATTAAGCTCTACTAATCTGCATTTTTGATGGAAAAAGTTGTTTATTTTCGCTTCCAGTCTTATTTCACAAATTTTTGAGCCGAATTTATCCTAATAAATCATTCAACAGGAACAAGTGCATTCAAAGTTTGTATATTTAATCAGGATGCACAGCAAAACCATCTTCTTTATTAATCCCTTTATATATCTGAACACTCTGCATCTACTTGTATCTGTCCATCAGTTATTTTTACCTCACTAGCTGAATTAGATCATGCAAAGAGCCAAACTTCAGCATGATTATACCCGCTTCACTGATCGTCATCCTGTATCCGGATACACAAACATCTGAAGGAAAAATGAGCAGATTTTACCTGAACCATTCGTACAGCTCTGTAATGTAGGACTCTCCTGTCCTACATGGCAGGTTAGCAGCTTGACCCATTCTGTACGGGACGAGCGACAGCTCAACGCTCACTCATGACTTTATATACACAACAAATCCCAGCTTACACCATCTTTCCTAAGTGCCCCCTCTCACATTTGACAAATTACTCTGAAATAATCTTCTCAGAAAGACAAATGTAATTGTCTGCCTCCTAACCTAGTAAACCTGAGGTTAAAAAAAAGACCCCAAAAGACTGAAAAGTGTTGAAAATTTGAAGTATTTTTGGTTTAGATTAAATTGGAAATCATTTAAAATAGTTTGTTAAACCCTAAAACTTAGGATTAGCAACACAGCAGCTTGGGTCATGTTAAGAATAGCTATTATAATTAAATACAATCATATATAATTGACTCCCACTTGCAAAAAAGGTTAAACAGAAAGATACTCGTGTAAAGAAAGATGTAAGCAGAGGCAGTAAGAAACTTCCAGCTGCACATTTAATCCCCAAAGCCCTTTTTTGGATGCATGCACAAGTTTTCCAAGTCTACTAATTCAACAAATATTTAGATTTATTTGCAACTCGACACAAGTGAAATTAATACAAAGTTCCCTGGCTTTTTAAAAAAAAAACAAAAAAACTACATTTTATTTTATATGGAGACAAAAGCAAAAGTTTGTGACCTGTTGAAAAGGTTCATCACTCTAGCACCACTAAACACGCTGACATGACACCAATATTTTAGCTCTCAGGGGAAATGACGGCCACAAACAGTACAGTGATGGAGGAAGAACGGAAACGACAGAAACATTATAAAACTGGCATTTTGCTTCTGAAAAGGACCAACCCGCGTCTTTATGGCACAGCTTCATAGCTCTCCATGTTTGGTTCGGTAGTGAGAACTGAAGCCAACATGTCCAGGTCCCATTAAGCATCTGCTTCATAATGAACCACACAGTATGCCACGGTGCGTCAAGTTAAGCCAGTACATTTCAGTCTGTAGAGGCAGGAGGCAGCCTCCTGGAGAAACACACGCTCATTGTGTGTCCGAGCAGAAAAGGCACTTCGGACACAGGCAGGCGGATCCTTGTGAGCTCAGCTGCTCCTTTAACTGGCTCCTCACCACTCAAGCATTATAGAAAAAATACAAACACAACTGTATTCTTCATGATTCACATCAAAAGGTCTTGTTGGATGCAGAAAAATCACTAAACTGTGGCCCAAGAGGAAATCTTAATTGCTTCGTGTGATGCTGAATCGTGAGCGGTTCAGGTGGCCATCACTGATGCAATGAGAGGTAGGGGATGAACCATTAACACGTAGTAATTTAGCTTTACCTTGCACGCCCTACGACAGTGTTAACACATAAAACCAAACCTGTAAATGTCATGTCTCCAGAAGACAAAATGCATCGACAGTCCATGTGCCAAATGATGATTTTGCTGGATTGCATACATTAAAAAAAAAAATCTACAGCTTTATATTACACGATAAATATTTTTTATATAATTTTTAAGGAGGGGAGGGGGGTTAAAAAAGTGCTTAAATCTTATAACAGCCAATACAGTAATTTTTCACAACCAAACTTGTGATTAAAAACATTAGTTTCATATGATCTGGCATTAACGAGGACCCTCTTCATGGAAAATCCACTTTGTGTTAACACTCTGACATGCTTTGTGACAATGTGACTCTTCAGTGGATCGCTAACAAACAGGTTATCAGAATAATGGCTGTCAATGCTAACTGCTAATAGTAAAACGCTAAAATGTGCAATTCTGAGCAAGGTCAAAACTCTACATGAGGTAAATGACAACGGGATCCATCATGACTTCACTTCTCATCAAATGTCACGTCACAAATCATCATAAATTCAGGAGCCATGCACATGAGCGTTGTGTCGAGACAAGAAACAAACCACTACATTTAGATTTCATGGAATGATGATTCTGCATAGCATAATCCTTAATAAACAGATGCATGGCAACGCTAACGAGCACATAAAACATGAACATGAACAAAGAGTCAGTGCATAACGGTGTGTTAGCAACAAAACAATAAGAGCTAAAGCTATGGCTTACCTGGAAAGCTGACAAGGAGTAAGAACACAAATCAACTGGTAAACAAGTACACCACATACCATAGTACAGTACGTACGCAGGTACGCAAAATAACTGGATCACTTCCCGAGTTCTCACTTCTACCATCCGTCTTAGAGATTAGCTTTAAACATGTATGGCTGGGACATGTTTGTCATTCAGCTCATTTTCAGCACCTCTAAAGTGCCATTCACACATCTATAGGTTGGAGACTAGTTTTACCTGAATCTATACGGATGAATGATGAAAAAAAGAAAAGAAAAATAGAGATGTGTTTGAAATTGAGTGAATAAACTCCTGGGCTTTATATGCAAACTATCCCTTTAAGACACATATGGTCTGAAATAATGGTGTTTGCAATCATACCAACTACACACATATACACTAAGTTTAACTCTGTGTACTTAGAAGAAGAGGTTTAGAGGAAAATGTTCAGATACTGACAAGAAAAACTCTCTGAGGGCCACATTGTAGTAGGTTCTCAAAGTTAAGAGGTTATGGAAGTGTGGTCTGTTGTGGTGCACTGGATATCCACAGCTTGGATCTGCAGAGACTGACCAGGCCGTCTTCCTCACATTTTAAGTAACCTTACAGTATTCTGGTGAAATTACAACCTTTTATCAATTCAATGCAGCTTTTTGCACTGAATAAATGCAGAGAAATGGAGGAAGGATGTTATGTGCTGTCTGTGGATGTGAGTAAAGCAGCGAGGAACAGCGACTCAGGGCAGACAGACTGCTGTAAGGCTTTAAAGGCACGTCCTCCTTCTGAGAAGGAAAAGCAGGTGTCCCTTAATGTTGTCAGTCCTGATTCTGTCAGAGCAGCCACTTAAACACTACAGCATATGCTGAGAGGAGTTACTAATAAATAAAAGTATAGAAAACTAACGGCTGCTTCGTGGAGTTTGCATTGTACCAGTTTCTGCCAGCATCAAAGTGATGAGTCAGGAGTTTCCAAAACATGACTAAACAGATTCTATAAGGACCAGTGCATCTCTTCAAAGTCCACGGCTTCTCCCAGGTTTGTGTCAGTCTCCAGGAGGCTCATTATCACCGCCATGGCTGCCTCATCGTTGCTCAGGCTGCTGAGGCCGGGTCCTACTACGCTGTCCAAATCCAGCTGGGAATTTTCTGCTGAGGCGAGAACATCACATTCATATTGAACGACAGGTTAAAACAGAGCAGAAAAGCTTATGTAGAAATATAAAAGTATTAACAGGATCCATTTGAGTACCCGTGAGTGTTTCTCCTCCTGAGAATGAAGCTCCTTGGGCTCCCTGGGGCTCGTTCTCCGAGCTGGACTTTCCTGGGATTTCCATGTCAGCTGTTTCTACTTTTGGCACCTAAAAGATCCACAGAGGTCATAAAAAGACAGTTTATCTGTATTAATGGGAGAATTATCCTCATCTTCCCATAAGAAAAAAAACACTAAGTGGAAAAGATGCAGCCTGGTACATATGAGAACACCTACATTGTTGCTGACTTGATTTAGGGTTTGTGGAGACTTGTCTTGGAGACTGAATGGGCTGGCATTCCCGCTGGAAGGTGACGAGTTCAATCTAAAGAAATCCACATAGAAGAACTTAATCCTGCATAAAAATGTAGCTGAATCTTTTATAATCCGGTTATGCTGTGATGCCACACCTGTTAAAATCCAGCAGCTCATTGGCGATCTGGGTTCCTATGCTTCCAGCATATATCATGGTTCCCGGTGCGTTCGAGATCCCTGGAATAATCGGAAGGGACTTCTTGCAATCTTCTAATAGGAAAATTAAAATTACAAATGAATTGGCAAAACAGAAATACACCACAGCTGCACCAGTTGCAGTTCTTTGCAGATCTGTTTCTAAATACCCGTTTAGTTTTATTTTACATAAGAGAAACTGGGAGAGAACAGTTTTACCAGTTCGGTGCTGGGATAAAAGCACCAAGGCACTGCTGATCACAGTGATGTGTAAGACTGTGTGGTAGAAAAGCTTTTCTACTTAAATAGTTTGAGATTTCTCTAGAAAAATGCATCATTTGTCAAATGAGGATGCCAGACTATCTCCATGCTACAGTGTTTAATGAGCGCTCTCATCCAGATGTGATAAAAACACCCACAGCAGCAACACCCATCTCTGAAAAGAGCTTATAACATCACTGAGGAGTCTTTCTACACGTTTCACCTTCAGAAGTCTTGGAATTGCTCGACTGTTCCAGCTTGTTTCCTGATCGTCCTGTTCGACTGTTTTCATGCCTGTTGATGTAAAACAACACAGATTATGTTTATTATGGATTATAATAATCACAGATTATGTAGATTATGTTTACAAAATAAAGATATTTACACAAAGAGGGAAAGGATTGTACTTACGATATGACGGTGTTAGATGACACTATGTATTCTACTTCTTTGGTCCAGGGATTAACAAAACTAAACCACTGACTTTGCAGAGTAACGAAAGAACCATATTTTGTCTTGAACTTATAGCAGTTTGTCTCTATTTTCTCTTTACTCCACAGGACTGTATAGGGAACAGAAAAGAAGATTATGCATGTAATTATAGAAAAAAAGCAGCCTAATGAGCCTTTTTGAGCTTTAACGGTGTGAACTTCCTGTAACAAATCACTTAAAAGGTTTGTTTACCTTTTCGATGTCGATCAGCTAAATGCGGTAAGTCGTCTTGATGGAAGTATTCATAGCACGATGTCCCAAGCAGCTCTTGGGGGAGATAACCTAGAATGGTTGTGGCTCTATGGTGGAAAAAACAAATAAGTATATATATATATACATATATATAAGTATACCTCACTAATCAGTGGGAGAGCATTTTTGTGTTGATCACTTTCAAAAGAACAAATTAGATTCAAAGATTCAAAAGATTCAAAGACTTTTATTGTCAATTTAGCATATGTCAAAACATACAGAGGAACGTCCCCGTAGAGAGGACAAGATCACGTCGAGTTAAATAAAAGTCACAGGAAGTGAGACGATTATGAGTAAAAGTGGCAGCGGCACACAGTTTCAGTGTTCAAGGTGTGCAAATCTGTGCAGCAGCAAGAGTCAATAGTTTTTACATCTACAGTCCAGAGGGAGGGGGCAGGGGTGGGGGTGGGGTATACTTCAGCATCCTGACAGTGTGCAGGAAAAAGTTTGATGGTCTCGTGGAGCTGGACTGGAAGCGGTGGAGCCATCTCCCAGACAGGAGGAGGCAGAAGTGGTAGTGTGAGGGCTCCTGATAAATCCTAAAGGCTCTACAGGCGAGGCCACGGCACCCAGACCATAACGAAAAAGCTTCTTTTTAAGGCACACCAACATGGAGAGATGTCATCGGAAAATATTTTAAAACTATTGTTTTAACCTACCTTTGATCAACAAAGGTGAATTTTCCATCCATGGCGTAGCGTGTGATGAACTCTGTGGGTTTAACCCGGACTTCTCCGTTAACCTGTGGTGATGAGTGGGAATGGACGCGTCCCACTGCTACCAGGCAGCTGAAATGGGAGCTGTCCTGCTTATCAGCTTCCCCTTCCCCCTCCGCTCCCATCTGGCTGCTCGGCCAGCTGCGCATGTAACCCGTACAGTGTACCGTGCAGTACTTCTGAGACTCTAAATAGTTGCAGACACAGCAGATAGATGCATTTTTACAGCATATACAGATGAATTTGCTCCTTTACTTAGAAATGCACTAAAGTGATATGCAAAGTAATCAAATGTACCTTCCCTACCTTTCTTTTTGGAGGTATTGGCCTGGGATTCCTTCTCTTCTGCTTTAACAGAGATTTTGTTGCACTTCATACGGCAGAAAAAAGAGCGGCGTGCACCTGAACAGAGCCGTGTTGCACCGATCGGAAGGTCAGCCTGGACCTGCAGACCGGCTGAAACACAGAAAAGTGTTAAATAAAAACATGCAAACTGAGGCACAAATGCAGACAAAAATAAATGTATTACTTTTAGCGTCTATTAGCCGTTCGCGAGGGTGTAGCTCAGACGCTGACAGCTGCTCCTTCACTTTTCCCATGTCTTTGGGGTGTATGTAATCAAACAGGCTCTGTCCAATCAGCTCCGTCTAGAGGAAAACAACATCAAACTGACTTAAACAATAATAAAATAGCACTTTTTAATCCATCTAAATAAATTGTGCTAACAACAAATCAGGTCAAATATGTTTGCTGGGACCTGCTGTGCAGGGGTAAAGTTTATTATTTATTTATAGGAAGATACGAAAACTAGGGCTGGGCAAAATTAACCTTTTTTTTTTTTCAATAAACAAAACATAAACATAACGTATTTAGTCAAATAACCAAAAAGATGCTATTAATTAACAGCCTGAAGTGCTAAATATACCTTTGATTAACAGCATATTTGTATTAAAGCAGATGATAAAAATCAAAATAGCTTTACATTAAACAAAATAGATGATAAACACTTTTCAATAACTAGGTGTATAAAATGCTAGTTATCGCAACATAAACAATATAGCTTGTTATGGAGTTTCTATATACTGATATATTGCCCAGCCCGAATGTAAACCAACACAAGTGGCTTTTCTTACTTACACTAAATGATGCTAAACACATCCCTGTAAAACCCCACAGCATGTCATGCACTCAAATGTAACATTCATGCTACAATAACACAACTAGTGTCACACAAATGAACACATAACAGATTCTGTGACATGTGTTAAAGCGTTACCCGACTATAATTTAATATCTTCGTGACGGATTCTGAGACAAAAACTATTTTCCCACGATCACAGCCCACTACAAACAGGAACCCATCTGCAGCCTGCACAACAAAGACACAAAAGGAAAGCCAAAATTGATCACATGTTGGAAACAAAAGCATGAGGCCATCAACGGATTTCAAATCATGTCTCAGAAGACTGAGCTACTCTGAATCACTTAATGTCACTAAAATGTCAAATTCATGTGAGCTAAGTTTTAATATACCACTCTTAAGATGATGTCCTCCTTTACTCGTCGCATATTTACCTTGAGGACGAGATGTTTGAGCTCCTCGTCGGGAAGGAACGACGGTTTGTAGCTGGCATCGGAAAAGCATCCAGCTGAACCTGAAAACATAAATAAAGATATTAGATGCAAAAATCGCCGTTTTCCTTCTATTTGCGGGGAATTATTCTCATCCTGTATTTAAACGAGCATCACCGAAATCAGGGAAAGCACATCTTGCGAACGGCAGACACGGACCGAGTCGGTACCTTTGAGAGACTTGAGGTGCTGCACGGCCATCCTGAGCACAGTGAGTTTGTCCAGTTTGCGAGACATGGGGTTACAGGTCGGGATCATGGCCGAAAGCTTGTCGATGAGATTGTTCATTTTGTCTCGTCGTCTTTTCTCGATTTGGCTGTGTGGTTCCCTGCAGACAGAGAGGAGTCAACCGTAACAACGAGGTTTTTATATGATTTATGTCATTCAAGTTACATTTTTTGTCTACCTGAAGCATTTTATTTTGACTTGTTGGTCCTCATCGTCTGACCTTTGGTGAGAAACATAGAAAAGGATGAGCAAAATCCTCAGAGGCTGTGCAGTGCAGCTCTTTTTTTTTTTAAATATTAACATAGATAAATGAATTATTGGTTTATAGAAATTATATTTTATTCTCAAATAAAATAAAATAAATAAACTAACAAATACAAATACCTGATTTGGTCATCCTCCATATCTGCATCATTGAAAGAAGCAGATTTTGAATCCCTATGAAGAAAATTTAAATGAGAAAAAGGATTTTTATCATTTTAATCCCCAGATCTGAGGCTTCATTGGGTCAAACGACGGCGCATATAGATTATACTTACTGGTTGTCTGTGCTGCCCTTGCGTTTCCTGGGCATCTCCATGCTCAAGGACGTACCAGACACTGAGGAAGGGGTCATCAGGCTGGGCAGAGACAGAGAGCTGCTTTGCTCTTCTTCAACCAGCACATTTTCTGAAACATGAAACACAGCAAGAGGTCAATCAATCACATCCCCAACACAATGTTTCGAGAATAAAACAGTTTTAAGGCGATGAAGGACATCGTTATGCATCACTTTGGCTCTAATGTTTCATATGTAATCGTGCAGCTAAAGCTTTTCAGACTCTTCCTGCACTGAGAGGTTCAGCAGGACGATGGAATAAGAGTTACACAGCTCAGGAGCATTTTGCATGGCCGCCATTGGTGGACAGGAAACTTCTGGTTTGCTTTGCACAACAACAAAAGAAGCACCCTTCTTCTGCTGAAAAGCAAATAATACAAAGCCCATAAGAGATGCCTGGAGAACTAACACTTAAACACAGCGACCGGGTTTAGGTAATCTGGCTCAGTGTGGAAAAATCCAACAATTATTCTTGAGGTTGTGACACAACCGCTAACTTGTGGCGTTCCTCCATTCAGCCTTTATGGACACATTAACACTACAGCCAAACTGGAGAGCGTGCACAATTTCATGCTTTAAAACAGAGAAAAACTGTCACTTAGCCCGGAAAAATACAGCAATTACTGTGCAGGACAAGCATTCGCACGTCAACAAACATCTGGACACAATGTTTGATGACGTGGGAGAGGACATGGATGGAGGAGTCAGTGCAGGAACTTAAAATATCTAATCCCCCAAATGTGTAATACAGATTCATCCAAATGTTTCACTATGGTGTCGATATATTTTAAAATAAAAGGTAAAAGCAAGAAAACCAACCTTGCTCTTCACGAGGTGTTGCTTTTTAAATATAGAATACAACTTGATAACAAGGATATTTTAATAGCTTACATGAATAAAAAGCAATCAATATGCTGCAAAACAAAAATAAACTTTGATCAATAACAGGTGACTTTGCCATCATTAAAAAAAAAAACCTCAATGATGGACATAAAGGAAACTGGAAACCGCTCTTCTTCCACAGCGGATCAGTCACTCCAGTTTGCTTACTGGGTGAGACAAGCTGTTCAGTCTTTACCAGTCGTTTTACCAAACCAACACAAAACAGACAAAAGGAAAAGTCCCAGACCTGTGGAAAAACTACAGAGTCTGCTGCACCGGATCAGCAGACATTTCTGGTTGATCCGGTGTAGCTGGACCCAACCGTTTCTAGACCTCCTGTTTGCAAACAAGTGTTTATGCTGTAAAGATACAACAGGATAATAGTTACATTTTTAAAGAATAAAATCCTTTAATCTCAAAGTCCACGTTCTATCTTATGATGGCAGATCCATTATTTGTGCAGACAACTAACACAGTTTGATCAACTGATCATTAAACACTGAAAGCATCCACTTTGGTCTATGGTACTTTTGTATTGCATGTTTAATCAAGAGAAATAGCATTATGGGACATCTACATGTAGCTAAATTTACTGCTCAGACATGGTCAGAAATACTTTATCAGATGGCAATGTAGTAATAAAACCAGCATTTTATTAGAGCAAAGCAAGAGTCTGGACAGGTTTTATTTAACTGCTACACACCATGGATGTTTTAAAATATTGCAAATATTGCACCAGGAAGATTAAAATCACTTATAAAGGGCATCTGACAGAAAGAGCATCCATGTAAAAACAGCTGACTGGGTTAAGGTGAATGAAAGATAACTAACCTCTGGTAGGTTTAGGAAAAACCTCAGGGTTTGCTGAGCGTACACATGTTGGAGAGTACATCATAAAGTGGACAATCTCAGTGTTTAATCTCCCGGCTGTCAACTGAGCTGCGAGGGACGCAGCAGAGTTGGACATCTGGTAATCTTTTCAGCTTCATCTTAAGCCCGGTTTCCACCAACAGGTCCAGGTCAGCCCAGGCTGACTGTGTGAGGTAAACCGTGATTTCTGTAAGGTTGGGATCTTAATAGAACGGTCCCAAAAAAGACAGAACTGGCACCTGTCGGGTTTTTCCTGTGTAGTTTATTTTCCACGTGTGCTGACTGTGAAAGGGTTTGATTCACCGCTTACATTCTCTAACAAAATCTTAAAAGATGTGCTCTATAAATGCTTCTGTTAAAGGTTTACCATCATTTCAATGGAAGAAAATGTACACGTCCCTGTCCAAAACAGCCAGCTGAGGTAGTGTACTCATAAATGACCCACCAAAACAAACAAACAGCATAATTTTAGCATGTTTTTAACATCCACACTGCTTGTAAATCCATTGATGAAACAACCTGCTCATTCTCTCCACTTTGTATTTAGCATGCATTCATTTGGGATCCTTCTCTAAAATGCACAAATGAACTGAAAGAATGGAAATATGAAGCCAAACATTTCTGACTAGCTTCAAATGATCTGATTTAGCATTGAATTAAATGTTCTAGGTGCAAAAATGATACTAAATGCATCAGAAATTGTTGCAAAGTAGGCATGAAGAATAAAATAAGGTCAGAATAAACCAAAATGACAATTTTATATATTAGGAAATCCTTTTAAAGAAATGTTAAAGGCTAAAAACTATGATATATTGACTTTGAGAGTTGCCTGATTATCTTTTCCTTCTGAGTTTTTAAGGCAGGTCTGAAATTTGGACTCCATGACGCAGCAAAAGCTTTTGTAAGTGCCATCAGGATGAAGTAGTATCCTGAATGGGTAAGCTCTAAGATCCCTTGAAAAAGGCGCCGACTGCAAACAATCTTTTGTAAACTCACAGCCCAACCCTAATTCCTG
The DNA here is from genome assembly GCA_037177335.1 of Kiunga ballochi. NCBI lineage: Eukaryota > Metazoa > Chordata > Actinopteri > Atheriniformes > Pseudomugilidae > Kiunga > Kiunga ballochi. The sequence goes on from JBAMIG010000010.1 coordinate 21,387,036, forward strand.
TATTAATTAACCCATCAATGAGATGAAACACTTGCTTTTAAAAACCTGACATAATGCGAGTGTCACGTCAACAACAATACCAGGCTAAACTCAAAGGCCCGTTGCAATAAGTCGCACAATAAGCTCAGCCGTAATGATTTTTGTTGGTTTCTCTTCAACAAAGACTGGATGACAGCTGATTTCTCTAAGGTGCATCATCGTAACAGAGACCAATTCAGAGCGAGCTGTATCTTTACGTTAAAGTGGATGAGTACTGGCAAGCCCAGAGCAAGCCAGGGAAACTAGAGATTTAGACGGAGGGGAGAAATTATGTCACTTTGTTCCTACGAGCGTGAACGGGGACGGCTTGCTATCGGTGCACCAGGTTCATTCCACATAGAAGCGCAGACATCACCCTGAAACCCCGGATGAGCATAAACTATTCTGCACTTCGAGCTAAATGTTCATCAGAAATTAATTTTGATCTTTAAAAGAGTGAACTTAGCATTATTTGGCATTTTCAGAATAAAATGGTCTCAAAATGACATCTGTTCTTTAGTGTAATATTATTATTGCAGTGAGACCTATATAGGCCAATAAAACCATGACCCGAGGACCAATCACACTCAGCTGATCTGATGATGTACAATCTCTCAAACACAGCATGAGGAAGCAGTTGATTTAGGATTTTAAAGGGTTTTTTCTAACCATGTAAGTTTGGCCATGTGTGTGACCTGCTTTCTAACAAGCACCAGGGCCAACTAACATTTTACAGCTTTACTCAGTCGGATATATCCCCTTATGCTTCCGGCATCTGAAAAAATGTTGCCAAACTAAACCATTGTGTTTTTTTTCATTTTGATATTAAAGGATAGATGAAAATAGAGAGAAATAGAAAAAAATGCTATATTAGATCATAATTACCAGATAAAATCCTGCATTGTAAATTTTGTGAGGATGCAGCATTTTCATATTGTATTTCATCCATAATGCTGGTTTGTCCAAAAGCTTGATAAACATTAAATATAATAATGATTTAAATGTTCCTAGAAACCCTTCAGGTTTTAGTGAGCATCATGAAACACCGTCTTTGGTCTGAATGGGTTAAAAGAGCAAATAAAACCCCAAACATATGATGGAGTTTCTCAGAAATAATAAAATACAGCAGCCCAACCACTGCCAAGCTCTCCATATCTACAGCAAATAATCTATTCTGGGATGACATGAGCTGTAAACGCTGTGACTAAGTCAAGGCCAAAGTATATAATTATGTCCCAATAACACACTCGTCTATTTGAAGAGAACAAAAGAATGACAGTGAACATATTAAAGGTTGACGTCTATTTTTAACTGAACCCAACCGTGACCCAAATAGCCATTAACAGATCAGTGGTGACTTGACTTTTAATCCCGCTCTCCCTGCCAAGTTCAGCTCAATGGCTACACTGTTAAAACGGGTAAAAAGACAAGTTGTTGACTGGACATCAGGCCATATGTGCATCCTTATAAAACCCCCTACAATCCGTCTTTAACACTCACATGCTCACTTACAAGCTCATTCACTCAACCTGAATGAGAATTGGCTGCACTTAAACACCTCCTCGCTTGCATTGTACTCACTACGGTTACATCATGTAAACTATCTGGTCAATGAACGTTTAAGCCAACATGTTTGCACCAGAAATGTATAAAAAACAAAAAACAACAAGCACAGATGTGTGCAAGAGAAATGGCAAACTGTTTAAACTGGGTCACAGGTTTTCATTCAACACCCTCACAATGCATTCATAAAGTAATCATTAACAGACACCAAAGATTTACCCAGTAGGTCTCAAACTGGAACCATTGTTCTTTGATAATACTTGACTTGCCTTCGAACAGTATCGTGACCATGTGACAGTCTTATTATTTAATACAAATGACTATTTAGATATGGACAAAAATGGCTTGAATTACTATCAACATACTTTAATATTCAACTTATTTATTTTAGGTGAGTTATTTAAGCAGGAGTTATTCAGGCATCATGCTAAATCCCAGTTTAGCACATGCAACATAGCAAAAGCTAATCTGCACACTGCATTTATGTGGGGAGGATTTTGGCCATTCAGCTTCCAAAAAATAAAAGTTTAAATTAGTGTTTAGTCCGCTGCACAATACCATCTTCCTCTTAGTCATTACCTTTTATTTGAGCAGCAACAGAGGCTGTGGTTTGGTACAATGCTTGCGGGTAATACAGCAGCTAGTTTCAAGTCTAAAGCTGACTCAAGTCTCGTAACCTAAATACATATTTATGCATAATTATGTGAATGTAGATAAACTATAGGTGAAACAACATTTAGAAGACAACGTATAGTTTTCTCTCCTAAAGCAGAAGATAACATCTTTACATAAGTCACTTGTTTTATTGGATATTTTCTAACTTAATGTCTCATAATTTGAGTTAATAATGAAGCAATACTAGAGAAAATCTATGATGTTAACATTTTTGACAGATTTTGAGCCTAAACTATAAACAGAAATTGGAATAAACACGCCAGCAACATTTACTTAGCAAACAGCTGAGGACTGAGTTCATTAGGACACCATCAGTTTTAGCTAATTGCCTTTTGAGGGGAAACATACAGGACAATCACCGTCACTGGGAGACTTCTGGGAAAATGGTATAAAAAAGGATTTCCTGAAATTTCCACATTGACAAAAGTTAGGTTGGAAAAACAGAACAAAACATTTACTTTTATTAATAATTAGGAAAGAAAATAGAGGAAGCTGTAAATGACTGGGAGGATTATATAGTTGATCTTGATTTCAGTTTTAAGTGTTTTTGTAATGGAGGTTCCTGCTTACTCGCCTGTGACTTATAAACTATTACATTACAGGGACGCAGATTTATTTTTAAAAATAGTTTTTGAATGTCTTTTTAAACTTGTCATCATTCGTTTTAGCCTGACCTTGCATTTTGTCAGGCTACTGCAGGCCAGAAAGTGAAAGAATGATTATTATGAACAAAATAGGCCAACTATTTATATAATGCTGAGCAGAGGTACATAAGTCCAAACCATGAGTGACCATCCTGTATCTTTCAGATGCAACCCAAATCCAACAATCCTGAATAATTCAATTCCTCCACCCACATGTCATTCAGTTCTTCAGGGGCCATTTAATGATTATTTATTTGATTTATTTTGTTTCATTGCAGAGGTATAGGAAAATAGAAATATAACCATGGCTGAACAGAGATTATTAAAGTAGATCTATCTATAATGGCACAATCAATATTTTACACAAGAGGCTTTGTTAAAATGCATCTTTTATTAAGTAAATTATTAAAATTGTGATTAAATATGCATTAGTTAACATAACTATCTCATTGACAACGTGTAATAAATACCCATAACATGTCTATTTTTAATATTCTTCTCACAATTTAACAATAAAGCATATTAAATGCCCAATAACTCTCTAATAGGTCAGTATTTGGTGAGTTATTGTAAGTATTTAGTAATTTATAGTGACTTTGCTCGGAGAAACGGTTTTAATTTAAGACACGAGACTTTACAATAACCTGGTTTTATATTTGCTGTGTACCATTAACTTTTATCAACAATAATGTTATTTAATTCATTTTTATTTCGCGTTCAAACGAGATGCACAGGTTCGCTGTGGCTAACTCACAGCTAATGTTACAATGGTTGAGGTTATTTATTCAACCATTATTAAGAGCTACAATATTAGGGCTCATAGAAACGTTAACCTGAACGTAAGTTTAGCGCATAAACACAAAGTATAAATAACATCCAAGGTAACAAGTTGTCCTGAGCTGCAACACCATCTCAAATAACCAACAAACAGGCCTTACTGAAACCGCTAAGCTAGCACCCAAATGGTTGGGTCGTGTTGATTAACTAACATTAGAAATACGATTTAAGTATAAATAATGACATTTTAAATAACAAGAGATTTCCAGGACAGAGGTTTATCGCGTATAAACACCGGTGGTGGACAAACAACATCGTGCAGTGTTACATAAATGGCGTAGCGTTAGAGGGCGAGCTTGCTCCACTGATCTACTGACCTAGTTTCGGAATAGCGCAAAGTTAATGAGAACCGGCGAGAAACAGCCGATAAAATCGTTTCCTTTCTCCATTATCTTTCGCAAATGTTGTGTTTAACAACTCTCGTGTTTTATACATGTGCAAATGTAAAGTAGTGACAGCTTTTGTTATATTTCATTACCTGCCGGTTCACTTCCCGCTCTGTCACCGCCGCCAGCCGCTGTATTCTTCGCCGACATGGCCGGAGCGTTGGGGCCCAGGACTCCAATACATGGATGAGGCAGTGAACTACTCCCAGACACAGATGTGGTTTTAATTAGCGAAAAATGTTTTATGCTGGTTCACCCTTAGTTAAAAAATGTAAATAAACAACAACAAAGGAAGGTGAAGCGAAGGAACGTGCACAAAGGTACAGGCGTGCTGTGCAAAGAGGACAGTGTGAAGGGGTAACACGGAAGACAGAGGACAGTCTCCTCCTACCGGCTCACCGGAGCCACCGCTGATGCTCCTTCACTGCACTCCGGTATATTACTGTCTAAAGGGATGCCATAGAGGCACGGTGACTTCCCTTATTCCCCAGAGAAACCAATAAGCTCTTCTATACACAATAATGTTAAATGTACAAAATATTTTTAAATTATTAGTATTTTAAATAAATATATTTTTAATTTTTGTTCTTATTACGTTTTTCTTTTAGATTTTTTTTTAAAGTTGAAATTAACTATTAAAATTTTGAAATATTCTCTGGGATTAATAAAGTATTTTAATTAATTTATCTTCAGTTCTCTAGTTTTTTCTAACCTCCCATTAAAACATTAAACCTTAAAGAACCAAACTATAAGCGAACAGTAATAAAGTCCATTTTTTTAAATATATGAGGTCCCCCCCTTTTTTTCTTTTTAGCAAATTATGTTTTTAAAATGTAAACATTTTTGGGGGGGATTTTAAGCATTTATTACCACATGATATGTCAAAATTATTGTCTAATCTGCTTTCTGGTGTCCAATAAGGGGAAGAAAACAAAAATCGTATCTGGTTCCAGAAAATTATGAGCAAAGCATTTTTTAATAAAGATGAAATATGTCTGAGAAAGTAAATGTCATATACATGTCCTGCTGGGTTCCAATGGGTTAAAGACAGAAATAAAACAGCTGTCACATAAATAAGTTGAAATGAACCTTTATATAAATATATATTATTATACAAACAATCATGACATTGCTTTTTAATTGTTTCAGCAAATATATTCTAAAAAGCAAGCAAACAAATATAAGATAATAAATATGTTACATTTCTCATGAACTTAATATTTTGTCAAACAATCATTTTGAAGAAATAACAGCAATCTGGTGTTTTCTGTAACTTTCAATCAGACTTCTTCACCTGTTGTGTGTTGGTCAAATGTTCATCATTTTATTGTTTCATCTTCTCTGAACTCAGTCCAAATCATTGTAAACATTTAGGCTATTTTTGTCCCATTTATTTGACTCAGATGTTGTGAAAAAAATAAGATACCAGATATAATGATGAGTACTCAGAGAACAAAAGTTTATAAATAGATAATAAAGATATTTTCTGCCTAATACTATCTGCCTACTTTCTATAAGAAGCAGAGGATAAGTACAATTCTCTAAATTCAGTGCTCATGTTTATGTAACGGCAGCAACCCATCTCGTAATTAGGTTCAGCCTCTATTAGGTCTGCACACTCATCCAATTATTTTCTATATCGCTTAATCCAATTTGCAGGAGCAAACTGACCTCATTTCCATTATTGCAAAAGACAGAAATAATAAAAGTGGAACCAGAAATTACAACTGTGGCTGAGCTAAACAAACAAACAAAGCAGTTTAACATCACACTTTGTTCAGCAATGTTGCCACAGTGTCCATGTTACTATAAAACACCTGGATGCACATTAACTGCTGCAGGAGGATAGTGTCACAAGCTTATTATGCAAAATGTGAAAACTGTTTGTGGTAAAAATGATAGGTGGACGTGTACAACAAACCTATCAGTATTTGAGCAAGATAAGTGAAAACATTTCAACAAATTCACATTTTCATACCTTTTTGTGGCTTTAGAGAAGAAAACCTTTTTTCTATGTAACTTATAAAAATGTAGAGAACAAATAAAACACTTCCTGCATTTTGATATTCTATCCTCTGTATGCACACAGATGGTCGAGGCATCATCTACATTTTTTTTTATTTTCAGTTGACTTCAATGTAGTGCATTCACATTCCTCTGCGGTCTCAATAATTCACATGGCAACTACTTTAACATCACTAATAAATATTCATTCTGACAGATGTAGGTCCAATATTTGAAAAAATTACTATTACAAGTAAAATAATACACATTTTTAGGTATTACTTTACATACACAAATGAGGATGGTTGGGCCTGCACAAGATCATATTTAAGCCATATCTTCTCAGCTTTTCCACTCACTTCCTGGTGAACTGTGATTGGAATAATCTGTTGCTAGGCGACATGCAATATCCACACTGATAATGTAATTCTGTCAGTTTCAATCAGTTTTCCATCGAGTGATGAAGAGGACAGCTTAGTTATGCCTTAAAACGTTTTCTTCTTCAAGCTTCGCTTTAGCCAGGTCACTACTGTATTTACAAGAATCGTTTCTTATTTCAAATTTAAGGAGTTACCAGTTTTCCCCATACATCACCTCCCTCTGGGCCTAGGCCCAAAAGTGTTTAATCAGTCTAGTCAACTCTGATTTCACACAATCATGTTTTAGTAAAGAGCTATTAATTTTCCAGTAAGAAGAATTGCAAGACTTCAGGTTGTCTGGAAACAGATTTATCTTAATTAATACAGCTTTATGATCAGTCAGAGGTGTAGGCAGTATCTCTACAGTAATAAAGCTCATATCCAAAGATTTAGAGACAGGCTAGTAGTCTAACCGTGACTGTCTAGAGCCATCCCTGTTACTCCAAGTGTACGCCCTTTCGTCAGGGAATTTCTTTCTCCACACATTCATCAGTTCATGTTTAGACAATAATATTTTGAGTACAGAGTTTGCGGATGCAGGTCTACCCGGTGGCCATCTGTCATTCGCCTCATTCTGAACAACATTAAAATCGCCTCCAATGATCAATTCAATTCAATTCAATTCAGTTTTATTTATATAGCCCAGTATCACAACAACGTTGCCTCACAGGGCTTCACA
>JBAMIG010000010.1:21422081-21434792 GCA_037177335.1 Kiunga ballochi
GTGATGTGTTCAGATCTCTTAGTCCTTGTTAAAGCTCGAGCTGCAGAGTTCTGAATGAGCTGCAGATGTTTGATGCTGGCTACAAGTTCAACTTACTGTTTATATTCAATTAACCGTCACAAAATCCAAAGATGTTAAGATTTACAATAAAAAGCAAAAGTTAGGAGAGAAAAACTGCTCCTGGAGAAAGACTGGCTTATTGTTTTACAGATTAATTAGTGAAATCTTTGGAAGGATTTACTGAATAAAAACTGATTTAATTGAAATTCTGTATCAATTCTCAGCTGTTGGGACAAAATGCAGAGATCCTGAGTTCTGCTTGCCTCATAATGCTGAGACTATATGGTTTAAAGTGCATTACCATAGTACATAACTATATGCTTAGGAGCTAAATAACCTCTGCTCTGTAATGTCTCTAGCTGTGGAGTTTTAAGGGTCGGTAACAACAGAGATGTGGATGAATAAGACTTGAACACGAGGCAACTAAGCTGTGCAACACCAGGGATTCCTTGCAAAAACTCACTGAGCAGATATTCCTCACAAGGGAGGCGATTTTTTCTCATATGCTCCGAAGCTGCACCCAATTCCTTATCTGGGTGCTCATTTTGTTACAGCAGTTTACAACTATACTTGTTGTACACTATGTACACATTTCTATTGATTTAATGTTTAATTACCTGCCAAAGACAAGCAGTAAACCCTTGAAACACACACAGCCACATTAAACTCTCTTTGATTGGTGCTGATTGTAAAAAGAAACAAACTAATCAATGAACCAATATTACAGTATGAAGGAGCTCGTCACAGCTCTTTCTGAGCTTACAAATGAGTAACTGAGCAAAAGCAAAGTTATAGCTGTCAGCAGCCCCTCCCTGTGTTTTTATGACGGTGTGAATTTTGTGGGATTCCTGTGAAACGGCAGACTGAATGGATATGAGAGTAATTCCACTCTGCCTGGGGGTACAATGCCAGGAGTGTGGCAGGTGACCTGTGCTGCCATTTGACTGAGAATAGGCTCTGGTCTACCTGGAACTGCTTCCAGATTGGATTCCTTCTCAGCTTTCTGCTGCACAATGCACGAGCAACCTGAGCTCAGTCACACTAATACATGTCATTGTGCTTAATGATGTCAGAATGTCTGGCAACAGGTCCAACGTTATTCTGTATGCACGCTCGTGTGTTGCTGTGTTTGCAGTGTTTGCGTACGCTGCATGGAACAAACGGCTTAGCTGTTTGAAAGAGGCTAAAGGTTAAGGTTAGGGTTAGAGCGAGGGTACTGGTTAACCTATCATGAGGTCAACATAAAGAATCATTGCATTGCTTTGTGCAGTAACAAACTCTTTAGATTTTCCTGAAGAAGCTTCTAACTGAACACAGTGGGAAGTGTAACCCTATTGTGTTAAAAGCTGTGCAGGATTGTCTTTCGTGCAATATTACATTAAATATTTATACTGATTAAAATGGGATCAATATATAGTAAATAGTAATTATTTTTTAATAGTATTATATCAGTTTAACAATTCACTACATAATGTAAATGTTAGTGTGGTTGTGAGCAAATAATAATAATAATAAAACATAAATAAATGATATAATCTTTAAATAGCAACCTTTGAGCTTATTTCTGGTAGTCTATTTGTTTAAATTTTGATCAAATGCGTTGAGCTGTCAGCAGCGTTAGCTCATGTTTATGACATTTCTTCCCATGTTCAGGTTTTTTTAGAAGAAGCATCACAAAACACGCTGTGTACAAATGCAAGAGTGGTGGAAACTGCGAGATGGACATGTACATGCGCAGGAAATGCCAGGAGTGTCGGCTGAGAAAGTGCAAGGAGATGGGTATGCTTGCAGAGTGTGAGTATTGCTGCTTGTTGGTGATCATCCTATCTTAAATAATGTTGATACCATTTGGAATAATCACAGCAGGAAATTATTCACTTTTACACACATTTCAACCAGGGACATTTCACACTTTTGCTTTTTTTTATTGCATTTGTGTATTCCCCTGCAAGTAAATTTCCAGGTATTCCAGCTTTCTCCCACCACCCAGAGACATGCATGTTATTGCTTACTCTAAATAGTCCCTATAAGGAAGTATGACCAGGGTTTTTGTCTCCTTGTGTTGGCTCTGAAATGCACTGGCGACCTGTCCAGGGTGCACCTATTTGCAGGGATTGGCTGCATCTTCCATTGACCCTGAATTAGACTTAGCGGCATAGAAAATGAATGAACGAATGACCCATCAGCGTGCAAACAGTGTCTGTAAAGTAGAATGTTAAGCGGCTGTCAGGGGTAAGCCCTCATTGTCAATTCTGACAAGTTCTATTGAATCAAACTGGGAGATTGTGTGTCACTTATGCTACATGATACCAAAGTCCAACTTTTGTTACCTGTTCCCAGAATAGAATCACTCAAACAAAAAAGCTCAATTCAGAAAAAGTTAACGCTTTTGATGTGGATGCTGTTGTCTAAAGGTTTACTAGATGGACTTTTACATCTTTGCATTAAGTTAAACAACCCCCTATAGCTCTTACTCAAGTACTCAGTAGACGTCAGAGTGGGAACAAAGCCTGTAAATGTGATCATGTACTCTGTCTGAAGATAGTTATGGGATCTATTAAAAGCTGCCAGGATAACAGAGCACCAGGACAAACTGCACTCCTGTTGCTCATAAATAGTGCAGGGAAGCAGTGATGAATATTGCAGGGTGGAAGGCACTGGTGATAGCATCTACTGCTGCAACTGAAGCTCAACAGGTTGAACTGGTGTAAATCCTAGTATGAAAAAACAGGCAAATTAACAAAGGTTGATTTCTTTGTTTTAATTTCTTATTACTGTTTTTTTTTTTTAATTTATAATGTTTTGATTACTGGCCAAGTTTGTTTGTGTCCACTGGATGCTAATGATAAAATCCTTTTATTCAAAGGAATTAAGTGAATGATGGAAAAATGCTCATAAAATATCAGAGGATTTGTTCATTTGTGTACTTATTAGAGATACTAAGTCACATATTCGGCGTCGTGCAGGTTCAGGTGTGTGTTGTGGGAAAATATCAATCACATAGGATAACAAAGGTACAACCAAGATATAAGTGAAGACCTTAATATCTTGTAAAAACTGCTGCTGGATTTAAGGCTTGTGGGATATTTAAAGTGACGCCTTCTTTAATGCTGACAGGCCTGCTAACAGAGATCCAGTGTAAATCCAAAAGGCTGCGCAAGAACACCAAGGCCTCTCCAGGACGGTCAACAGGAACTGAGACAGAGGGGGCAGAGGGTGCAGACAACAAACAGGTCACATCAACTACCAAACTGTCAAAGGTAAAACAAAAAGAAAGAAAGGGAACTGTGAGAAACTCTGCATCACCACTAAAATGATGGGCTCCTTTTCAAACCAGGAAAAGGTCGAAATCACAGAAGAGCAGCAGACGCTCATGAAGCTGATTGTAGAAGCTTACAACAGACATCAACTTCCTCAAGATATTGCAAAAAAATTGGTATTTTATTCCTTTTTAACCTGATGTTGCATGATTAATCACTGCCAGCTTATTGAAGCTAACATGTGAATCATCAAATGAATGAATTTTAAGAATTTAGTGGGTTTTATGCAGCTTTTCTGTCTTTTTATTTTAAAGATAATAACTGGGTGAAAAACATCTTATTGATTTTATGTGCTTCTTGCTTTTCCCCCAGCTACAAGAACAGTACAGCAAAGAAGAAAATTTTCTCCTCTTGACAGAAATTGCAACAAGCCAAGTTCAAGTATTGGTGGAGTTTACAAAAAATATTCCAGGTGTGACTGAGTACACACTGTAAAGGCATGGTTCTCACAGGGAGTGGACATGTTGTAATGAGAGGTGTTATCCCCCTGCAGGCTTTTTGTCTCTGGATCACGAAGACCAGATTGCTCTGCTAAAGGGTTCCGCTGTGGAAGCCATGTTTCTCCGTTCAGCCCAGGTTTTCAGCAAAAAGATGCCCAGCGGACACACTGAAGTCTTAGAGGAGAGGATACGTAAAAGTGGTGAGTCCACTGGGAGATGTGTCCATAAATCTTGGCTGTACATAGCTTTTAGTCAGGACATTAACTTCTTCGTGGTGTTCAGACTGTCTCTTTCATCGAGACCTGGCCAGATCCTTTAATATTAGATCTGTGTGATGCAGCAGAGAGGTGCGTTGACCTACTGATCTCTCGCTGGTGTAGGTTACACATCCACACATATCTCCTATGGGTACAGTTTCACTCTGCTTAGGTATTTGTGTGTGTATATGTGCATCCTTGCAGATGAAGGAGAACATCCTGACCTCTGTTTTACCATCAGAGTTGAATTATTAAAACTCACAGGGAGTTCTGCTGCTTCTCTATGTGCACATATTAAACTGTTTATTTACTCGCTGCCTTAGAAATCATTCATATTCTTGTGAGGTGTCATTATGTCAACCAGGTTGAAGAGTTAGACAGTAGCAGTGAAAGGAGCAGGAGTGTGTGTGTGAGTGTGAGTGTCGCTGAGTCCCTCAGTGCTGCTCTGGTATGAATGGTGAAGATAAAAGATATTTACAATAAAGGCCAGTCTGGGAGAATAAGGCAGCAAAGATGTCTGAGGAGACTATTGTTTTTTATCAAAACATCAGAAGCGCTATTGTGCTCTTCTCTCCCTCTGAGCCTCACTGGCATTTCTGAAAGCTCAGTGATGGATGCAAGCAGACAGACTCCTTCAGCTAGCATCAAAAGTAGGAGCTCCTCCAAATAATAGCAACAACAAGCCGAGTGTGAACGTATAAATCATGTAGAGGTGTTTAAAAAATGCTTTCTTTATCAATAGCCTACTTTTTTTTTATTATTTAGAGATAGATGAGGTATATTTGTTGCTGTTGCATGCTGAAAGATCCTGCAGATAGTAAAAGGATAAATGAGGTATTTCCCCTCTTCACCGCATCTGTGGTGTGTTCAATTGTGAAAGCATTTGACAAGGAAATATATTCATGGCTAAGATGTTATGCCTGCTTCCCCGGCTCATTCAGATAGCAGAAACAAAATAATACAAATACTAATACAAAGTAACATACAACCATTTCCTGCTCCTCTCCCAGCTGCTGTGAGGTGAGAGGGAGGGTAGACATGTTGCCAGCCCACATCTATAAACAGTAAAGATCAGGTCTGGTTCTTGAGATCTATTTCCTACAACTTTCAGATGCATCTCTTCTCCAACATGCCTGCATCGCTTCCGTGTGTCATTCCGCTCTGCAGAGACGCAGAAGCAAGCAGGGATGCATCCCAATGTTGCAGGATGAGATTCTGCTGCTTTTTAAACTATTTCCCTTTAAAAGTGTTCTTTTTCATGTTGTCCCGCTTGCATTTCTACACGCAAATAAATAGATAACTAAAAATGCACTAAATAAAACAATAAAAAAACTGTGAGTAAAGCTACAAAGACAGATCCTGAGATGCAGTTTCTGAGGTCCTGGTGCTTCAGAGAATGAGGACGTTTCTCATTAAAAGGTTTCAAGCATAACTAAATCTGAATTTCTAATCAGATTTGATTTTTAAATGATAAAATCTAGGTTGTAAAGGTATGTTTACTAATGCTAATCACGCAAATTGTAGGTGCATCGATTTTTGACAAAATGTGAATGTTTTGATTGAATAATGTTTCCAATATAGAAACCACAAATATGATGAAGATTATTAAAACTTTTAGTAATTTAATTTAATTTAATTTAATTTAATTTAATTTAATTTAATTTAATTTAATTTAATTTAATTTAATTTAATTTAATTTTATTTGATTTTATTTTAACTGCTCATTTTAAATTTAATTTCTTTCTTAAATAATTAGTATTTCATTCCTTTTTATGCAGGAATATCTGAAGAATTTATCAAACCCTTGTTCAACTTTTATAAAAGCGTCGGTGAGCTCCACATGATTCAGGAGGAACAAGCTCTTCTCACAGCCATAACCATCCTGACACCTGGTGAGTCTGGGTAAACAGATTTACTGCATTGACCTGGCAGTTCTCAGTTTAGTCATTATGTAAAGTATCTTTCCTGAATCCATTATACACTTCTCAGTACCTCAAGAGGGTAAATGATCCCAGCCTGCTTTCTCCCCGTCCAGATCGGCCTTATGTGAAGGATCAACAGGCTGTTGAGCGCCTGCAGGAGCCCATGGTGGACGTACTGAGGAAGATGTGCACCCTGCAGCATCCGCAGGAGCCGCAGTATTTTGCCCGCCTCCTGGGCCGCCTGACAGAGCTGAGGACACTCAACCACTACCATGCAGAAATGCTCACATCCTGGAGAGTGAACGACCACAAATTCACCCCACTGCTCTGTGAGATCTGGGACGTGCAGTGACACACGAGGACCACGAAAGGTCAGTATGGAGAGACAAACAGCTTGCAAGACATCATGAACCAACATCAGTTTGTGTTTAAACAGGAAGATGTGAGAACAATGTAATTTTTCCATGTGTTTACTTCTTTAGTACAATTACAATATGCCTGAAGATTTAAGTATTATATGTGTATATATGTAAATGTGTGTATGAACTATTTTCATGGCTCATACAAGCTTTATGACTAAGTATAACAGGGTTGTCTTAATTTTTTCCAGAGTTAGGATTGATAGTTTTATTTGTCTTTATTGTGGTTTTATAATGTTAAACAAACTAAATAGTAAAAAAAAAAAATAGTACAAACACTGGAACTGGGTCAAAAACACAAAGGTGATCCAAAAAGTGTAAGATCTAGATTAGAGAGCGTTTGATGATGGTTTTGTTTTTATTGTTTGTGTATAATTTGGATTTCAGGGAAAAAGGTTTACATAGCAACATTTTTCATGCCAAAGAGGACACAGAAAGATGTAGGCTATAAATCAATTACTTGTGGATTAGGGTTGCTTTTTACAGACCCCATCAGATTGTTGTCTGTGGAACCTGGAGACCAGATGAGCACCTCTGACTCTTCACCAGCTTGTTAAGCCTTTCCAAAGCAGTGTGCATGGATCCTGCTGCTGTCCTGCAGGAAAACGCTGCAACATTTAATTCTAACAAACTGAGCAGTGTTACTCACTTTACCTTCCGAAGGGTTTCTGGCCAATCATGTTCACTTTTTTCCTGTATGATTCATTGAAATCTTGTCTCTACTCCATCTCCGTTGTTGCAAAATGCTTCACACTTTCATGACTGATCATGACTATAGCCTATATATTTATAAAGCTGTTTTACCACTTTCTCCTGAACTTATGAAATCCCCTCTCTCTCTGTAAAGGGTTTGCTGATGCTTCAGACCAGAATCTAATCAAATGTGTGCAGTTTAGCTTTCCCCGACACACACAGCATGTGATTCCAGCATGCAGCTTATGAGCTATGCAGACCTCTGAGTGATTTGCAGAAGTTTTCATGATTTTTGCTGCACAGCATGAAAGAAATGTTTGACACAATGGAAGTTGCAGCAACATTTACATGTGTAATTTGCAGGGCTCAATGAGTTGTTTCCTTACTGCAGTTAGTATTAATGGCAGCCTTAGCTTGAATTATGAAATGTTTTGGTTTAAGTACATTTTACAGTAAAGATTAACAGATAAGTGTGTTTTTTTGTAAGTTTTTTGCAAATGTGAACATGGAGTTGAGACTAGTTAAAAGACTATTGGTAAAAAGAATGAAAAATAAACTGTCAGCATGATAAAGCCTGTCTGCATGTGTAATATTACAATGTTTAACTTGTAACAATAGATCATTTACCTTGTATGTCTTATTTATGCCTTAAATTAACCATCTTGAACAAAAGGGCCTCAATTAAAGCACCAGAATTGTGTTTTTGCACATTTTAGCCCATTTTCTAACAACCAATAAAGAATATTTAACATTTTTTTGCCTAATTTTTATGTCACCTTTTCTTTTTTTTACACTTTATATTCTCCTATATTCTCTCTAACATCCACACAACATGGAGTTCATCTCTCTGAACTGGCTGAAACTATCTGTTTGTACTCTGTTGCTTATCCACGTCAAGCGGAGAGCAGTCGTACTGGATTATTATCCTTTTTGTTATTGTTACTTTTAAGAAAAACATGTTAATTTTGTGTTATCTGAAGATAACGAGGAGTATTTTCTCTTGATAACGAGATAATTAATTTTTTTATTGTGAGAAAATGATGTTTGTTTTCTTCAGATAAAGGTGATTAATGTGGGCTTGGTATTATACATGACTTTATTGATCAAAACAGACCTCATGGCAGCTGGGAGCGACTACGGTTGTGGTTTATACGTGTAATTCAGGGCTTAAGAGATTGGTAGAACAGACTTTGTCAACCTTGATTGAAGTAAAATCAGATGTTATTGATGATCCTTGATCTGATGTCAGTTTGCATCAGTTACTGGCTTTGATTGTACTGAGGTCTCCCAGTTCAGAACAGCTCTGTACTGGGACATCTCCAGAACAGAAAAAAAGGTGTTTTCATCCATGTTGAAGGACAGTCCCTCTCCTCTCTCAAC
Source organism: Kiunga ballochi (assembly GCA_037177335.1). Lineage (NCBI taxonomy): Eukaryota > Metazoa > Chordata > Actinopteri > Atheriniformes > Pseudomugilidae > Kiunga > Kiunga ballochi. The sequence continues at coordinate 21,430,573 of JBAMIG010000010.1, forward strand.
CGCCTTGCATTCCTCTGAAGCACGGGTCTGCAGCGCTCCTGCAGAAATAGACTGCTGCTGTTAGACTGGAAACCAGCGCTGCTCCCAGCATAACACAATAAAATCCAGTATGTTTGGGTTCTTTCCCAGCTTCAGCACAAACACTTACATCTTCTACTGATCTGAGTCTGAAGTTCTCCCAGGAGTGAATGTTTGTCTTTCTGGGCTGGTTCTTTGATGCACTGGGAAGAGCTCAGAATAGGACTTATATTTTACATGTTATTGTATATAAATCTGTTTCATGTCTGAGATTATCTAAAGAAATTTAATGTAATACATAATAATTGTATTATATATTATGAGGAATGAGACAATATGATGATTAATGCCTGCAGTAGCTGCTGTACAAGTTTGCTATTCTACTAAAAAACTGATTAAAAAGAAACAAACTTTTTAGTTTATCTCAGTGATTTTATTTTTGCACAAACTTAAACATTAAAACATTAAAAAAGATATTTCTACAGTAATAAAAAGAGCTCTTTTAAACCTAACAGGACATCTTTCTAAGTATCATCTTTATATTTAGCTGATTGGGACAAACTTTACATATTTTACATAGTTATTCTCACCACGTGTTATGTAAAAAAAGAAACATTTTAATGCTTGTGAGTACAAAAATGTGAACATTTATGTTACCATAAACCTAAAGAAAACACTTCCAGAAACTTGTTTTTTTTTGTTTGTTTGTTTTTTCTTTGTGATGTTTGATTGCTAATTTCACCTTGAGACCACCTTCCCTGCAGGGTCAGGTTTCTGATTGTGTGACAGCACCATCTTATGGTGTAACCAGACAACAAATGTAACCGCTGAAAGCAGACAATACATCAAGACAATAGTTTTAAAAAAAGTAGTTAAAGCACTAGCAAATTACTGATCATGGGTATGAAACGCTCTTTCAATTTCTCGCAGCTTTCCTACAAAACCTGCTGGACACCACAGTGATTAAAGGCGTTTACAGCTGAGTTCTGTCCAGGTCGTTGGGGGATGTCTCCACACCTGGATAAACCAGGAAGCCTGAAAATGTGGTGTACCTCCCCTGGTTGCTATAAACAGCGTAACGCTCATCCTGCTGACTGTACAGCCACACTCTGTCGCCTCTGCGGAGCAACAGCAGCAAGCTCTGACTCTGCATCTCCCTTCTCTTTGACGTATCCTCATCGAACACCATGGCCTGCACCTCCCCGTTCCCAGTCATCAGCTTCACAGAAACAGCCTTGCGAGGGTGTTTCCCAACTGTGAAAGCAAAGAAATACGCCCCAGGGAAGTGGCATGTGAAAAAGCCGGAGGTTTTGTTGAAATGACCCCCAATGTTGACATATTCCACGTCAAATGTCAGCGGGAGCTTGTCCTGGTGCCTGCCGCTCTGGCCCATCAGTGTGGATGTTCGTGCCACTGAAAAGGCTGACTGTGGCTGCTCCATCACTTGACCTCTGGCCCTGAGGTTAGTGTGAGGTGGGCAGTTGGGGTAGGACAACTCTAGTGAGGAGAGATGGTTGCTGATGTAGCTGGCTGGCTGGGTGTCAGGATAAACAAGGTAACCAGAGAAGGTTATGTAAGGGCCAGCATTACTGTACAAAGCAAACTGGGGATTCTGCTGTAAGAGAAGCCACACGGTGTCCATTTCCTTCAAACTGATCATTACACTTTGGCTTTGAACTTTTCTCCCTGTCTTGCGGTAGTCATCATAAGCTATGGCCTGCACCTCTTCCCCATTCTTCACCAGTATGACAGAGAGGAGCTTTTTGGGGAATTTCCCCACAGAGAAGGAGAAATAGTAAGCCCCGGGGATGCGGCAGCGGAAGTGTCCGCTGTCTGGGCTGAAGTCCTCTCCGATGTTGACCATGAGCTTGTTAAAAGTCACTGCTTTCTGCTTGCCTCCCACCACACTGTTGGTTTGTGTGGCAGAGAAAGCAGAGCGGAGACCTGTTGTCACAGGAGGGGCGTGAAGAGATGACGCTGTTCCAGAGTAGAGGATGATCCCCACTAAGCACACCAGGTAGCGATGTGAGCTCTGGGGAGCTGAAAAAGAAGTGAGACCGAGAGAAAAGAGACGTTTTACATTCATTTTGGAGAAATTAGGGAGCAAAAATTGTGACACTTCATCTGGAAATGAGGGCTGAAACTGCATTGTCCCATCCGTTGCCAAGGAGACAAAACCAAAATCATCATTTTTACAAATCACAACTGAGCATATTAAATTTGATTATTTGATTAATGCAAAAACAAAGTATTAAAATCTGTTTACTGAGGTACAGAGAACCATGCAGGCTAATTTAATTCAATTACAGCAATAATCCACTTAGTAGGGTTTTATATTTAATGCTCATACTGTAACAGGCACAAGGAATCACCTCAGTATTTGAAACCAAATTGATTAGACTGCCAGTGTTAAAGTGAAACATACTACCAGTGTGCATCAGACTGAGCTTATCACACACAGTAATTCCTCTATATGAAATGCAACTCGATAAGGAAGTGGGGCGACACTTTGTTGACATAAAATCATGCACTCAGTGTGAACAGCAGCCCCTGTAATGTGGCTGATGTGTCCGTTCTCCCTGTGCACTGACAGAAGGGACTACATTAGGAGCTGGTTCATCTGTTCCTCTGTTTAGTGAACAATAGGGAGTTTCAGAGGGCTTGGTGAGGTGGGGCAGGACTGGACAGAGCGCCAAAAGACATGGAAAAATATCAGCAAGTCTTTGTTTGAAGTGGGGCTAAATTACCAGAAATAGGTGAAGAATTTGAGTTTTTTAGAATTTTTTTCTAGTCATTTATGCTATCATTACATAATAGCAGCACATTGACCAATTAATTGAAATTACTCTCAAAAGATCCATTTCTTGCTTTCTTGCATGTGAAAAAAATAATAAAATGAAATGTTAAAGCTGCAAAAACTCCTCCATCATCTTAACTAAATGAGTGGAAACTGGTAAAAGGCTTCAGACACAGGTAATTGTATGGTTTAAACCTTCTGGTTTCCCCTATAATATGGTTATTTTACAGGAGTATAATAACATATATTTAGCCGTTAGCTTTGCTTTGCTCAGACTCAGATACTTTTTCGCTAAGGTTGACAATCAATTTTACTAAGTCACATTTTAATACTTAAAATGAACTGAGATCAACATATTAAACACTTTATGAGAAGAATTTATACTTGTGCAACAGAAATGTCAAATAAAGAGGAATAAATGACTAATTATTAGCACTTTGTAACAAAATACAACAATCTTTCAAGTAAATCGAACACTAATTTATTTTTTATCCCAGTTTTTCTGTTTACGTGTCTTTTAAAAATAGTGCAAACAATAAGGATTAGTAGAGGTAATAACTAATTAAAGACATTAAAACCAACCTGTTGACCGTTGTTGGGGCAAAAAGGGCATGATGGATTTATTCTTGGTCATATCTTGGGGTAAAGTTCCTGTGCATTTGCAGCACTGCTAATGTAACACGTCTGACACCCAAAGGAACAGCTTTTTTTTTCCATACAAAAATGTGAAGAGGAGGGGCTCCACTCACCTCCTCGCCCCCTCACTCTGTCCAAAAATCAATAGCTTTTATTCAAGCTGTTAAAAAAAGTGCATTTACAGCTGCACAATGAAGCCTGATTCATCCTCAGAGGTGTTTAGTCTAAATCAGGAACACTGTTTTGTCTGAAAAACAGTTTCTGAAAACTGCATCGTAACCAAGAAGTGCAGGTGGAAGGTAAATGAAAATAACCCCCTAAAACAGAGTCACATAGTTTTGCTGCAGCTCCTACAGTACAAAAGATAAAACAGCAGCACAGAAGTAAAGAAATGTGTTTTGTGGATCGTTGTTTTGTTGGAATGATGCTTCTTATTCCACACATTTTTTTTACCTTTAAATGCTGCCGTGTTTGTAAGAATAATGCTGTTTGCTTGATGAGCAGCAGAGTTGTATGTGTGAGTGTGTGTGTGTGGAGGGGATTGATTAGGTACTATATGAAAAAATGTTAAAACTGGTATTTTCTATTTTATTTATTTTTTAATATTTGACTTTTTTTTTTGACAAAAACGATACATTTATTATTTTTATTTTAAGCAAGAATCAAATATTCACTTTTTAAATAGTTCCTAATTTAAAAGGAAAATCCAATGACCAGATGTTTATTTGCCAAAATAATCATATATATATATATATATATATATATATTG
>JBAMIG010000010.1:21450922-21476682 GCA_037177335.1 Kiunga ballochi
TATTATATCTGTGATTGGTTCTGCATTTCATATGGAAAAATCCTGAAAATGGATTATTGAAAAAGGGTAACAAGACAAACAAACAATAAATATATCAAGTAAATACAATAATGAATCTGGAGAACGGACAGATTCCTTATCCACACGACACAAAAGATAGTGGCATGGCATGCCGGTGCAAGCAATACCTCAGTGGCTTTTAAGGAGGATTTAGCCGCTACAATTAAATATTGACATATTATATTTAAATGTGCAGAATAATCCATTAGAGCATGACTGAAAGTTTCCTGCAGGCTTCCATCAGCAAGGATATGCAGAGTTAGAGGAAATGTACTGAGAAACAAAGCTCAGACTTGATTTTTCTGCCACTTAATTCTGCCAACGCTGCCATTTGTACTTCATTGGTTAATTTGTAGTGATGTGTTTTTTTTTAAAGCACAGCTTTTCACTCAAGTGAAGTTTCCATGAAAAACTGCTTGTTCAGGTCAAATGCATTCCTGAAAGGTGCAACTGCCCAGCGTTGTATTAGAAAACCATGATAAAGGCTTTTTTTTTTTGCCTAACCTTCTTATCAAGCCAAATGTATCGGTTATAAATCACAGCTGTAGGAAAACAAGTGGATCATGACTGTACTGCTAAGCTTGCCTTCCCTCAAACTAAATCAAACTGTGCACAAGCAGATATTGAATCCAGACTCATGCTCGCGTTAAGCCCCCATTCTTGTCATCGTATCATTCAGACTATGTTTAGGCCTACCTGGTCATCTTTGCCATGCTGTCTCAGAGGCATGTGGTAATGCTGGACAGCACTGTGGTGGGGCTCTTCTGTCCTAAATTAGAATAATGTCAAATCAAAAATACACCCACCCCTCCAGACAAAGATAAGCTGTTCTTTTAATAAGTGAAAATAAATCAATCTGAAATGTATGCATCAATTTGTTTTATGTTTGCAGGCTGGTGTGAAAGGAAAAGTTGGTCGACTACTGGGGATATTTGAGGTAATTTTATCAAACTAAGTGCTGTTTGGCTCTCTGTAATCTACTTAATATTGAAACTTTTTAATGTTTTCACTGTATATTGTGTGCTTAGAACAAAACAACTATTTCTTTTTGTAAGCTTTGCAAACACAATTCTATGAGACAATTAAAACGCTTTTCTCTTTCTGAAATGTTTGCAGCACAATCAAGACAGAAAGCACAGGACTTATGTTTATACCCTTCTTGTGACGGAGATGCTTGAAGACTGGGAGGACTCCGTTAACATCGGTATGCCTTTTTATTTATGTTTTTTTGTTTTTTTTGTCTAATCAGGTTAAAGATTGTCATGGGAAAGCACACAACACTAAAAGAAGCTTTAAACCATCAGAGATAATGAAACAAAACCTTCACAGGTTTCTGCTGGTGCTGCGGATTTATATCAATATTGACTTAAAACCACAAAGTAAATTGAGTCGAGGAAAGAAAATCTGACCTCAAGAAATCAGCTCACATCCGACGTCCTGAATGGTTCAGCTAAAGTGATTGTTTGGGGAAGAAAAGCTGAACATGTTCACCTGGATGTTGTGCAGGTACACTAGATTTTACGTGCGTTAAAGAACTGGTTTTACATTGCATGACTTTTCTCCTAGTACATATCACAGCTTGCTTTTTTTTAAGATTACAAAGAGTCTTTGGTTTTAGTCCCATGTGACATGTAACGTGCACAATTTTCTCTATTTAATTAGGGCCTTTCAGCCTGCTTTCAATTTTCCAGCATTGAAGGAAATTAAAGGATCCTACTGTTTATTTCTTGTAAACAAAGTTTGTTTCTAAACACATGTTCCCATCTCATATGATAGTATAAAGATATTGTAAAGTTCTTATAAAACCTGTTTTATTAAAAAGAAAATATATTTTACAATATGCATGCATAAAGAGAAAAAAAAAAACTTTTTTTTCTATTTGGTGCATTTTAACTTGCTATAAAATTCAGCTAAAGATACAGGACAAAATGCATCCACCCTGGTTGTTTGATGTCCTGCTAAAGATTTCTGATCCAGCAAACAAAGTCTTTGCTTGCCTTGTTAAGGCTATATTATTATTTATCAGACTATTCAGGGGGGTTTCATGATCAGGATTTAATGGACAAATAAAATTAAATATAACTTGTTTTTATTTGAGGTATATTTACATGTAATGTAGGATTTAATTTCTAGGAAATGCATCCTTTCTCTGCTCCTCATATCTGTCTGTTTAAAGGACATGGTGTCACGGTGAGACAACTGGGTGTCCGTTTTTTTAACTTACCGTAAATGTAGAAAAAGAAGAAAGCCATGATCGGACCATTAAGGGATGTTTGAACTGAGGGAAAAGTTTTATCCAGAGAGGTTGGAGCATAATGAATCAAGAGGTGAAGATGAAGAAGATGCCAATCAGTAAATATTGATTAAGCAGAATTTAAATTTACAGTGTTCAGATCACAGCGGAGTCTACAAGCCAGGAGCAAAGGTTTACCAAAATAAAAGCACATAAAAATATCAGGGCGGAGGATATAATAGTCCTAAAACACTGACGGCTGGAAATGTTTCCAATTTCACAGATAAATTACTTCAATCTGTAGATTAAATTAATTTTATCTGGATGCATTTTAACTAACATACAAGATATTTTGTCTCATTTAATTGATCTTCTCTCAAACGTCAGAAGGTGTACACAAGTTTAATAGATAGTGTGTTTTATTATACTTGTTTACTAATAGACTGAGTTAGAAATTTACACATACTGATTACAAATATAGCTTACTGGTCTGGAAAATGTTGTGGTCTTTTATTTCCCATCACCCACAGAAATACAGTAAGCTTGCTCACAAAGGGGAGGGATGATGTTTATTGCTCCCAGTTGTTTTACAATCATCATCAGTCACTACAGCCAACTCTATACTTGTCTTCTGTTGCACTGCATGATGAGTGTTGCTGAGCAGAAAAGGTTCTCGCCTAACCTTCTATTTTTTATTTTTAAAAGGTTTTAAATTGTGCTTTACTGAGTTTACATATTACTGCTGAACCTGTGGAGAGAAAACAGAATAAAGGCAGAAAGGAAAGGGAAGGCAAACAGAAAACAAAGACGAGGCAGAATGGCATCATAAAGGATACGGTGCAATCCAATCACAGATTCTGCTACACCGGTACATAAAGAGAATCCAGATAAAAATAAAGATCTCTGACCAAACATCAATGTTTGAAGTTGAACCGCTCTGAATGAATAAAACAATAAAAACCTTAAATGATAAATGTGTGTGAACAACACGCTGCATTATCAGAGGAGGCTGTTTAGAAGGCATGTCAAATGATGCATAAACCTTTGGTTATTACAGCAAACGCTGTATTTAAAGCAAAGTCAACATTTCAAATAACTTCAGACACTATTTTCATAGTAAAGTCTGATGGTGGGAGCATCATGGGGTGTTTCATTCTCCGGTCCTCGTGGGCCGCAGTCCTGCAAGTGTTGAGGATTTCCCTGCTGAAGCACACCTGACCCGAATCAGGGGGTAATTGGAAAACCTGGGCAGAGTTTGATGTAAAGCTCTGCACAAGTCTGCTAAATAAGTCTGATGTGTTTCAGGTGTGTTTCAGCAGGGAAAGTCCAAACATTTGCAGGACTGCAGCCGGAGTTGCCCATCCCTGTGCTAAAGCTATACTGTTGTGATCTGAGGGGTGATTTATAATCATTGAGTTGACTCTTAGTTTTCAGTCAGACTGGGGTCTGCAGAAGTAATGCAGAAAGAATGAAATAAGGTTGATATACTGCAAAAAAAGCTAAAGGAGAGAGAAATCCTACACAACAGCATGTTTCTGCTCATGATTTTCCACATATTAAATGGCTATAATCCTCTTACATTGGTCAAAAGGTGAATACAAAGTTCCCCACAGGATTGTACCAACATTTTACCAGAAAATCCTTTGCTTGTTGTCTAGTTAGAAATAAAACCTCTGGAATTTCCCACTTTGTGATTTTCAGTTTTAATTATATTTGCAATCCATATTAGTGAGTATTGACCATCATGCATTGTACTGTTAAACAGATGCATACAGGAAAATTGCAAACATCAACAAATAAACAAAAAAAAGGATGCACAATTGTTCACAAAGTTCTGATTCAGTATCAACAGGATGCTGGAGCGATTAGAGCAAACGCAAGGTCACAGGTGCAGTGTTAGGGAATCGCAGTGGCAGCCACTATCACACTAAAATGTTCCAACATGGATTCCATCTGTTGACCACTAAACTGCTTTCCTCTTAATTTTTTCCTTGTCTTGGAATATTATCATAGGAAGGAAGAGGAAGTGGTTTAAGATTGATGAAGCAATCAAAGTACTGCAGAGCCACAAGCCTGTCCATGCAGAGTACCTACGCAGACTCACAGACACCTATCATGCCAGCTGTGGTCCTGTGTGCACTTCAACTAACAGCAATACCCCACGCCCTCGAGTGACGGACAACAACGCATCTCACTACGTTGTGCGCTCCACACAGGGGTCAGACCTGTTAAACAGATAGGATCCACAGCGGGCAGGTACTCTGAGAGGACGCCATGATGGACTGAAAAAGACTTGCACATTAATTGCGTTGCTTTCAAATGTACAGAACCAACTTTTTGGAATTGAGTTGAATTCAATGTTTGTTAGCTCTGCAGAGACTTTTAAACTGCGTTTTAATGTTTTCTATTGATTTTTTTAAACAACCATCACAGCTAATACACCTCCACACAAAGGAGTCCCTTGTTCCCACAGTGACTTTTGCCAAATAATGTTTTTATGTATGAATTGTTGTAGGAAAATATATACAAATGTAGAATCTTGTGCAATTACTGTTATGTTTTACCCTAAAGAGAGGTGGTTTACAGTATGCTTAAATGCAACAAATGTGAGCAGTGTTCTGTCTGTAGTTGCAATCTTACATGTACAAACAGGATTGTGTATAATCACTGGTGATATTGCAAACTGTAATAAAATGAGATTATCTGTGCACTCCCCACCACACTGAGATGAAGCCTTTACTGGTGCTTTCCCAGACTTAGTTTAATATGTGTGTGGCTGCATAGATGTAATGTTGCCAGAGCAATTAACAAAATAGTTTGGGTTAAATATCTGCTCTTGCATAGTTGCACAGAATAGCAGTCTGACAAAGAGGGGACTATAAACACCACAGACACACTGACCCTTTATCTACAGACCGTATTCATTACGGCTAAAGGCCATCAGAAGAAACAATGATGTGCATTTGATAAATGTATATTTTAGACTTATGACAAGATAATCAAGTCTTTTTTTAATGCACCTTCCTACAACAATAATTGGAAGTGTCACCAGCTTTACACTTGTTGAAACATGTTTATTTATTTATTTGGTCACTTTAGTAGGTGTTAAGGGAAGTGTATTTGTTATTACAGTTGAATGTACAACTTTGCATTGAATCCTTTTTTATAGGAAACATGTCTCCACATCATGGTCAAGGAGCTGTGAACATGTGAACAAACCATTGACTCCTGTTTGTTTTTGTTTTTATTGCATGCGCGATTCACATGTTCTGCTGTGCGTCGTTGTGTATAAAAATCATACAAATAAAAATTAATAACCGATAATATTAATTGCTGTGGTCTTATATGGAATATATATACATAAATATTTATTATGATCTATAAATCGACAGGCTGTGTGAGTCCTCCTGCTTAACCATCCCCTTCACAACCCGCCCATCCGCCGCTTCTTCCTGAGCCTCCTGGTCAGGTGTTCGTTGCTCTGAGACGTGAACTTTCCATTTGAATAACTAATCAAGTTTTGTGTTGGGACAAATACTACCGAGGCTATGCTCAGACGGATACTTCAAATGGTAAGTGTTTTAGGCATTAAATTCACCGGGGTCGATGTTGTTTGGTTGAAGTGAGTCGTTTACCTTGGGAGACACAGGCCTATCCATGTCTGTTTTTATTATAGAGACGCCTGTTTTTAATCTGCGCTACCGCGGAGGGGCGGGGGTTCAATGTTTAGCTTATGAAAATTCGTGGTTTGAAAGAGTTCCGGGGCTCCGTTAGGTTGCGGTGAATATATCAAGCGCTCTTTGCTTTTGGCTGCCACGGCTAGCTAGCAAAAGCTAACTTGGTCCATTTGCTTGACAGGCATGAAACTAGATCTAGTGATTATGACGAAGCTTGTTTGCACAATATTGCAAAGTGTGATCAGTAAAGGGCTGTTCAGTAACTTCACATACAGAGTTAATGAGGCCGTTTTTTGGTCACAGTTTCCGTTAGCTAGGCATATACCAGCGCTGAGTTAATTCATCGTTTAGTCATATCATGCTAATGCTGTCGTTGGACACACGCTGTATCTATAAAAAATTATCACCAGCTTTGCGACTATAATATACAAATATACATTATTTCCAGGCAAGAGAGGTTACCAATACATTAGTGAATGTATTCTCATAAAACATAGCGATCTGTCATTTAAGTTACCAGAAGAAGTAAATAACAGAAGTAAGCTAGCCTCTGCGCGGGACTACATCTACCACAATGCATTGCCAACCGCATTGTGTACACTTGGAAGTCTTAGCTTAATATATGCTCCGTGATCCCAAGATCGAATATTTTTTTGTTTGTTTGTTTAGATCGGTGACTGGAATTCCAACAATGCTCCTGAGTTATTGATTTGTCCTTTGTTGTTGTCTTGTCCCTCGGATCTTTATGACTTGTTATCCTCGCGACATTTTTTTTGTTAACTTTATTGTTGAATGACTGTTTAAACCTGCTTCTTGTGCTAATAATTGTTCACAAAGTAGCCAAGGACAAACATTATCATGAGTTATGAGTCTGATTCGGTCCTCATTTAAAGGACAATTTAATTTACACTTTTTTGTACATACAAAAAAGTTTTTAAATGTTTCCATATTAATTTAATATATAATTTCAGTTAAGGGTAAAACAGTCCTCAACTATGCTCTCACACAGAAATATAATGATTTTATTATCATATGATGAAAGAGCTCTGCTACCTTTGACCATGATTTTTTTTTTTTTTTTTGGAGCAGAATTCTTTTTTTAACAAAAAAAAAAAGAGTTAAGCAAGAAAAACAAATACCATTGACTATATTCAAGAGATGGTACATAATTTATTGAGCATATTTTGAGGTTAATATGGTTTTTGTTGTAGCTACAAACAGTGTGGCGCCGCTTTACACATGTTTCTTTGACCCGGTCAAAGGTCATTCCATGATGGTCTGCTCCCCAACAGGCTGTCTGTAGACTCTGTTCAAAGTACCCAGACTCACACAAACTCACATATATACTTAGTTTACTTATACAAACATCACCAGCCCTCAAACATCCTTTTTTCTGAATGGACCACAGTGACAGACCCACCCTCTGTATTTGTGCTTCGGACCAGTGAAAGTGTTGTCAATCCATATTTTTTTAAACATCATTTCACAACTTTTGTTACTTCCTCATTGGTTAATATGAACTGTCTCACTGCCTTCCCCATTGACATGCAATCTTTGGAGGGTTGCAGTTATGTAAGTATACATTTATTAAGCCAAATAAATGAATGGGAATGAGTTTCAACATTTTTTTCTTAATTAATTTAACAGTTTCTATATTTGATGAGGGCCTGTGAACCTTATCTAAAAGATATTTGAACTTATTTCTTATTATCATAGAGACAAAAGGTTTTAGTTTTATTTTAAAGGTAGCCAAAGCAATGTAAGGGTTCTTTTGTTTGGTGATGCCAAGGTACTAAGAAAGAAGTTGGGTTAAAAATTAAAAAACGTTATAAGGCAGTAATTACCTGTATTAAGAGAACAGGTGTTGCAGCATATTGTACAAAAGACCTTTGGCATCTGGGCTGTTAGACCCTCAACATGACCGCCACATAGAAAAGCGGGCTCAGCATCATCATGTGGGGACAACTATAATACAGCAAGTGCCAAAATAGACGAGTAGTAGAATATTAGCTTTTTTTTCTACAGCTATCTAATATACAGATTTTTGTACAACTTTTGTTTTTTTTATACTGTTATCAAGCCCTATTGATATATTTTGATCCCCTCCAAGAAAAAAAAAGGAAAATAAATCATTTCAGGTAAATTAAGATTTGTCTTCGACTTTGCAGCTAAATGCTTTTGAATGAGTCCATTTCCAAGCTCCTTATGCAGCAAGTTACGGCGCGTTTTGATGATGTCACAGGCACAGAATCTATTACGAGTGTAACCAAACAAATTACCTGGAAAGCTTTACATAATATTACATATTATTTTGTCATTTTGAGTTAAAAGAGACTTAAGTTTGATATTAACATGTACATGTGTAAAAAACAATAGATATTTTCCAATGTCACCTTTTATTAGCGATATAGAAAATCCCATCATAGTGAAACATTAAAAGTTCTTCATTTGTTGTTTTTCTACAGTTTTACTGCAGTTTTGCAGTAAAGAATGCCAAAGTTGCAAATGTGGACAAACTTAATCCTCTGAAGTATCTTCACGTGTTTAAAGTGTAAGCATGGGATCTCTGCAGTCCGAGCCTTATCGTTTCAAATAAGGCCAATAAATCTGATCCACTGACATGAGGAAGGCCTTCTGCTGCTTTTCTGGGAGGCCACATTTTTCTCCAACCTTTCCCCACAAACAAACGTGTGACACGAAGCAAACACAAGCACAACCATCTCAGAAATCGCTACACACACACACACACACACACACACACTGTATGTTTCTGAAAGTCTGTGGAGTGCTATTTCAGAGTTTCTCCCAGTGATCCAGATCATCAAACACGTAATTCACAGTGAATTTAAGCTTATTCATATCAAACACACTGTATTTCTTTTTCTCCAGACTCCTGGGAAGGGAGCCTCCCAGAACGCAGAGTCAGAGCAGCCCAGCACAGACCTCCACTACGATCAGACATCAGAGGTACAACACATGCTTTGCTTTTCCTAATTGCACTTACGAAATAGTTTGATCCGCTAATGTGTCATTTTTGCATTTGATGATGCGTTTCTCTGTGCAGGGCTTCATCTGTCCTCAGTGCATGAAGTCTCACAACTCTGCAGAGGAGCTCTTCAAGCACTATGAGCTGTTCCACGATACGGGAGACCTCCCTGCTCACGTTGCTCCCACTCGGTGAGTCTGATAGGAGCCAGACGATACAGTGCTTGTGACAGAATATCGTTACACGAATCCTCTTTCTTCCATGCAGGGAAGACCTTACAATGCTTCGGCAGGAGGTTCAGGACCTGCACACGTCTCTCAAGGTGAGTTAAGTGTCTGAACCGTTGTTGATGCAGGATGAGTGGGTGTTACTAAGGCTCTTTTATGTGTCTCTAGGAGGAAAGATGGTTCTCAGGAGAGCTAAAGAAGGAATTGGACAAAGTACAAGGACAACTGAAGCAAGTAAATCCTTTCATATATTTAACATGTGTCATATTGAATGCATATTTCTGTCATAGAAAATCAAGTGTAACTTTACTGTACATATACCTCTGTAACTCTGCTCTCCACAGACCGATGGACAGATGAGCTCAGAGGATTCAGGTAGGAGGCATCGCTTTTAGAAAGACATGTCAAAGTGGAGCACAAGCCCTACGCTGCTAATGCAACATTTTCCCCCCTCAGTTCTTGAAAAGAAGCTGAATGAAGCCGAGACAGAGAAGTTTAACATAAAACAGATGAAAGACCTGTTTGAGCAGAAAGCTGCGCAGCTGGCCACGGAGATAGTAGGTTAGTGGGAGAACTGGGAGGCGTGTGTCTGTGGGTCACTGGGCATACTGACCTGCTATTGTAGAGCATCATAGTTACACTGAATCCATCTATTGTGTTCCTTTCAGCGTTAATCGAGTCGTTTAGCACTCGACTCATCACTCAGTGAATTTTATAAAGCATGCAGATTTTACGTATTCATTCCTCGATTTGTTTCTGTTTTGCTTTTATTTAAATCTTTCGTATCCAGACTTGAAATCCCGCTACGATGAAGAGAAAAGCCTGAGAGAGGCTGCTGATCAGAGGCTCGCCAAAACGACGGAACAACTGCAGGCGGAGAAGCAGGAGAACGAGAGACTTCAAACAGAGCTGGTGCGACAACACAAAGTCATGACTGAAGCGCTCAGACAAATGAAAGTCTGGCTCATTAGTGACTTCCTGTTGCTCCCCCATCATCAGCCTCTGCTCTGCCCCCTAGCTGCAGCGGCCGGGAGTGGAGGACGTGGAGGTTCTACAGAAGGAGCTGGTGCAGGTGCAGACGCTGATGGACCGTATGACGCGTGAAAGGGAAGAGGAGTCTGAACGCCTCAGAAACCATTATGAGGAGCTGCAGGCGAATTACACTACCTCAGAGGTTAGCATGCTAAAAGAATCTCCCTGAATAGATTCAATGAGCTTTGTGCTTATTGTTCTTTGTCCAATATTTTATTTTTAGGAGTTTTAGCTTTTTATTCAGAAGCAGCTGTGAAATAGCCAGGGTGTTTAACAGGTATCTCATATGAATTTTCTTTGTGCCTTACCTGACCATTAATGAAAGACTTGTGCATAATTCAGTGTTATTTCCTGCTTTCTGGAGCTGCAGAGTATTAATAGAGCTCCGTCAGACAGCTTTAGGGCCTAATTCTCTCTTTGTGCAAATGATCCTAAAAAGATGGCTTCCTATTTTTACACACTGAGGAGACACATCCTGGATATACTTCATGGACTGACAGTTTTTTTTATTATTATTACATAGGGACAGCTTTTTCCCCAGAGCAATCAGAGCCCTGAACTCCCATGAACAACAATAAGAAGATGAATCATCACACACATGTGCAATATACTGTGAAACCTGAACCTTGAGGTGCAATACAATACTTCCAAGTGCAATACATTCAAATTGTAAATATATGTATACATCTGTTTATTTTATTTTTTTAGTACTTACCTTATTTTTATTCTACCTTAAGTCTTCCTTACTTATATTTATTTCCTCCTTTAGTTTTCTGGTATTCGAATGCAAATACCATTAAGAGTAGCACCCCCCTTAATCTCATTGTATGCTGTGGTTTACAATGACAATAAAGGCTTTCTGATTCTGATTCTGACATAATGGCACTTATTTATAATCAACTCTTACTTGCTTTGGAAGCCATATGGTGATTTGTGTCGTCCAACACATTAGGCACAGATTCAGTAAAATTGATTCTCTTTGGTTTTAATTTAAACCTGGGACCCTTTTTTTTTATCATTGTGTGCAAAATATAAATAGATTTGCAATCTAATCTACACTGAGAGGAAAAGTAGTGACCTAACAGTGCTTATATTTCCAATACTTAGGTTTTGCAACAATGCAAAGCAAAGACAAACACACCAGATCCTGTTATATTCCTCTACTTAGTGCTGCCACTGCCATTTCCCAGCCTGCCTGCTCCGGGTGTCAGATTGTAGCTTGTTGCTTCATCACTCACTTACCTGTCTCCTTGTGTCTTTTCCCCTTCCCTCCTTCTTCCGTGTCCCTCTGCAACACCCACAATACCCAAGATTCAAAAACTGGAGGTAAAACATTGATTCCAGTTTGGCCTCAAATTTAGTTTCATCTTGTGAGTTTGACTTTTCAGACATTGTTTTTTTTATAAAGCGTCTAACCTCCATTTTTCTGCTTGTTACTAATCGTTGCTTTTTCTATCCATCCATCACGGTGGTGCTACACAGTGAATGGCCTTTAGAAAGAGCCCTAACGTGTGATTCCACTGAATTTCAGATGACTATATCCCAGCTGAAAGCAGAGCTGGAGAAGGGTCCACAGGAAGCGGCAGTCTACACGCAACAGATCCACCTGCTGCAGAGCAATCTGAATAATTTGCAGCAGCAGTGCCAGGTGACACATACACACCATCACAGCAGAGCTGTTACAGCCAAGTGACAGCTTTCTGATCGGGAACTAATAGCTGCTGGTACAAACATGCTTGCTATGACATTTGGTGGAAGATGTCCTCTTACTGCTGCGCTGCCCGCTTCCTCTCATGCACCGACGGCACCATCAGTCCCTGAAAACCTGCCTTTGTAGCTCTGCATCAAAATGCCCTGCTGTCGCCAGCCATCTTTGGCAACCGAGACTTGTTGACAAATATTATGGTCAGCACTATTATTATACCAGCGGGGGGTGACTCTGCTCTGCCAGCTTTATCGCGGGGAGTGAAATACAATCACGGGTAATGTCAATGGTTCAATTGGCGCGGGGGAATGTAGAACAGAGATTAAAACCTCACTCATCAGCCGTAGTTCAGCTTCCCAGCCAAGTAGGGCTTTGTGTATGGGTGTGACTACAGAACTGGATTCCTAGTGATGCCCCTGAGGGTTTATACACATTATTTTACTCATTAAGGTGGAAACAACTTAAGAGTAACTGGTTTAGTACCTGACCTGACACTGGTTTGTAGACTTTTTGATAAGACAGGAGAGACTCACTCGCTGTTTGTGAAGTGGAGAGCGCCCGTCACCCTTTGCTATTAACAACATTTTGTTCTTCATCACCCTGTTGGCAACATTGCTGCCAGAACTTGGACAAGGACAAGTGCTGTAAACCTTCCTGTAGAAATGGCATGCTCATGTTCTTTTCCACTACTCGCATCGCAGCGTGTGATGATGGGAGTTTATGACTTGTTGCAGCTTATGTCATGCTAATGCTTTATATTCTCCTGAGGATTAATTACCCCAACAATTTATATTTAATGTCCTCTTAAAAATATTACTTGTTTAATTTGATTTTTTTTAAATGTACTCCATGTCTTTCAATTTGCCTCATGTTTTCTTCTCTTTTCTCAGAGCCTGTCTGAAAAGCTTGTACGTAAGGAGAAGGAGTATCAGGAACTGGAAGAGCAAGTGGGTGCTGAGAAAAATGCCAAGAAGGGAGTCCAAGACAGCTTGAGGCAGAGGGATGTGGAGGTACAGGAGCTCCAGGCTCGGGTCACGGGGGGTGAAAGTTCCCTGCAGAAGACCCAGACAGAGCTGACAGAGCGAGCTGAGGAGGTGGCCAAGCTGAAGAGGGAGATGGCAGAACTGGAAGTGAAGCATGCAGAGCTGAAGGTGGAGAGAAAACAGCTGGAACAACAGAGGGAAGAAAAAGAAAGCAAGGGCGCTCAACAGCAAACTGAGATCAGTCAGGTGAGTACTGCAAAGGAAACCCACCGATTACTGAGTGCAGAGATGCAAACAGCAGTGCCCGGTAAATGCCCAGTGCATCCCATCAGAAAGAGCCTCAGTGCACCTTCATGTGGATTCAGCATCTGATTTATCTGTGTTTAACTTTCTGACTGTGAGGGACATGTCCCAGGATTTATGTTCTTTTCATCCTCTGCAAACAACTTAGTGATTCTTCAAGCCGCACAGATGGAGACAGAGTCATCTCACGATGAATGAGACGCCACAAACGTACTCATGATCCTAATATTGTCAAATTGGCATTGGCCTCATTCATCAGAGTAATTTAATTGCATACTGTTTAAATTATTGTGCAGTTTAACACAATTTTGGGTCATCTGTGGGTCTTTTCTTTCTGAAAACTTGGATTGGGTTACTCAAAGTTTATTATAAATATTGAAGCATGATATAAATCTTTATTAAAAATGGCTTCTTACCCACTATTTCCATCTTTTGTTTTCCACCTTATTCCCTTTGTCTGGGCTTCTACAGCTGCACAGCAAACTGCTGGAGGCAGAGAGGCAGCTGGGTGAGGTGCAGGGTCGGCTGAAGGAGCAGAGACAGCTGTCGGGGGAGAAGCTAAAGGATCGGGAGCAGCAAGCGGCCGACCTGCAGCTCAAACTCTCTCGTGCAGAAGAACAGGTAGGAAAACTTGATTTATTGCAATGAAATGGATTTAAAAAAATACTTTTACATATATGCATCAGATATTTGTAATATTTATAGTCTAAAATATAAACTGCACTGTGCAAATATGCAAATTAATCTTGTGTTTTAAGCTTAAACTGAGAAGCAGTGTGGTTATAACGAGAAGAAATGAAGCTCTCTGAGATGTGTGGAACTGCTTTGGAGCAATGTTACACACAGATCACAATGAATTACTATGAAGTTAATGAGTATGGTGGGCGTTCAAAGAAAATGCCGTTTCTGTGTTTTGGCTCAGCTAAAGGAAAGCACCAGTAAGAACACAGACCTGCAGCACCAGCTGGACAAAGCCAAGCAGCAGCACCAGGAGCTGCAGGCGCTGCAGCAGAACACCAATGGCAAACTCCGCGAGGCACAGGTACTGCTCACCCCTAAAACCACTCACGTGGGATATTTATATTGATGCACACGAAGCCTATATGTGGTTTTACAAGCTGTTATAAAGATCTACACACCTTCTGTTAATGTACCCAGCTGTATACACCACGTAACTCCACCATTATAATGCTTTCACCAAAACAATTAAACATACAATAAATTTGTGTTTTGTGGTGTAGAATGACCTGGAGCAGGTGTTGCGTCAGATTGGGGATAAAGACCAGAAGATCCAGAACCTGGAAGCTCTGCTTCAGAAGAGTAAAGACATTGTGAGCCAGTTGGAAGCAGAAAGGGAGGATTTGTGTGCCAAAATCCAAGCTGGAGAGGGAGAGACAGCAGTCCTCAACCAGCTCAAAGAGAAAAACCATGCTCTACAAGAACAGGTTGGTACATGTGCTTTTCATTTTTCCTTAACTACTCCACATAAGCAAGCTGTGTTTGTGTGATGCCTTTGGGTGCACAACGTAACGAGTAGCATCATAAATAAATGAATGGTAATTACAGAATTACAGGAAGCATTTATTCACAGTCGCAGCTTTTCTGTGTGTGGCTTTTAAAGGTGACACAGTTGACCGACAAGCTTAAAAACCAATCAGAAAGTAACAAGCAAGCCCAAGACAACCTGCACAAGCAGGTTCAGGAGCAGAAAACTCTTCTGCGTTCGGCCCAGGACCGAGCTCACACCCTGGAGACGTCGGTCAGTGAACTCACCACCCAGCTCACAGACAGCAAGGAGAAGGTGTCGCAGCTGGACGCTCAGGTAAGCCTGGAAATCTGCATGTCAGGAATGCTGTTGTGTATTTATATCAATCTGTTATTGAAACTAACATTTTTTGTGTTGTTTTTGTTTTGTTGGGGTTTTTGTGTCTGTTTGCCTTCAGCTGAAGGCAAAAACAGAGCTGTTGCTGTCTGCTGAGGCAGCCAAGGCTGCACTGAAGGCCAACCTGGAAAACAACCTGGAGACCACTCAACACGCACTGCAGGATAAGCAGCAGGTTGCTTTCCTCTTTGTCCCACTGACCCCAATATGTTGCCTACCTGTTGAGCTCTCTGTGATCCCTGTTCCTTTTTACTCTGCTAATTTCCCCGATGTCTTTTGCAGGAACTGAGTAAAGTTCAGAAGAAGGTGGAGGAGCAGGTGCAAAGACTGAAAGAGAGACAGGAGCTGAGCACTCAGTTAGAAACCAGTTTAAAGGAATGTAAGGATAAACTACTTGCATCAGAACAGCGTGTTGACCAACTAGAAGGGCTCAACAAGGTTTGTAAAGAGCATGATGAAAATATTAGATCTGCTTTTTTGTTGGGATGAATAAACATCATGTTTGCGTCCGACAGAAACTAGAGTCGCAGGTTTTGGAGGTGCAGACGGCTCGAGATCAAGCTCAGCAGGAGGTGCAGAATCTGCAGAAGGAGAGTTCAGAGGTTAAACGGAAAGCCAAAGAGCTGCAGCGCTCCCTGGAAACCGAGAAGGAAGGGTGAGAAAAACTGCAGCTTGAGCTCTGATAAATATTTTAAGCTTGTGTTGATGCTCCAGACCAAACAGAACATGCATATGCTTTTTTTTTTTTTTAAGAGCTGCAACTCTGCAAGAGGAATTAAAGAAAAAAGCATCTGCTTTGAATGGCATCCAGCAGCAGTTGGGGTGCTGTGAGCAGGAGGTGGCTGCTCTGAAGGTGAATCTGGACAAAGTGACCCAGGAGGGGAAGAGTCAGCAAGCAGAGCTGGAGAAGAAAGCTCAGAGTCTGGCAACAGACCTACAAAAGACCCAACAAGAGAGAGAGGCTCAGAGGAAGGAGCTCACCTCTACTCAAGATAGCTTAGGAACGGCTAGAAAGGCTCTGAAAGACAGTCAGAGTCAACTGGCCACTGAGAGGAAGAACCATAAATCTGCTGTAGAGGAGAAGGTAGACCCTGAACTGAATTAATGAAACTCAAACCATGTTTACTCTCTTTTTTTACACGCCTTGCAGAAAGGGCTGCTTGTTTACAACACCAGGTGTCACTGCCCACATTAATCAGTCTTAATCCCCAGGAGAAGTCCAATGAAAAGGCACGACAGGAGCTTCTCAAGAACAACGAGGCTCTTACGAAGGCGGCGACAGAAACTAAAGAGCAGCTGGAGCAGATAAGAGAGGTGAGACACTGGAAAAGAAAATGGTTTCAAAGGCAACACCGACATTATTCATGGTTTGTTTTTGATATCAGGGGGAGAAAAAGTTGAAAGTGCAGCTGACTTCATTAGAGCAGCAGCACGCAAAGACTCAGGGGACGCTGAAGGAAAAGGAGACGGAGTCGGAGAAGCTGCGGGTGCAACTCAAGACGATGCAGGGATCGTTAGAGGAGAAGGTGAAGAAGCTGAAGGGCCAAGTGACAGAGTTACAGGAAGCCGGCATCAAAAAAGTAAGTGCAAAATGTTTTCTCTTTAAAAGTATTGTTTTTAATGGCCTTTTCCATCAGCTGGGGAGCTTTTTAAACATCACTGATCATCTAAAGACATCTGAAAAATGCATGTTTTGATTGTTATTTCCAGGCAGAAGAGGAGAGTAAGCTGAAGGCCAGATTGTTGGGGCTCGACCAGGATTTGGCCTCTGAGAAGAGTCGGACAGCTGAGCTGCAGAAAACCTTGGAGCAAAGTCAGGAAAACCTCACCAAGCTTCAGTCTGACTTCTACGGCAAGGAATCTGAAGCTTCTGCTTTACGTCAAGACCTGAAGGTACACAACTGCAGAAAGTGTTGGAGGAATAAGAACCGATGATGAGTAAATGACGACACTGCATCACAATTATCAAACCTTCAATCGTGGATTAGGATTTTAAAGCCCTGTTCACTTTCATTTTAATGCTCATGAATCTCCAAAGTACAGTCATGGATTGTGTCTGGCTGCAGGCATCACAAGAGAAGCTGAGCATTACTCAGGAGGAACTGGCTGCTAATCGAACCCATCAGACAGGTTTAGAAAGTCAGATCCAGGAAGTGAAGAAAGAGCGGAGCTCATTGGAGCAGGAGCTTGCTGAACGAGACCAGAAGCTGCAACAGCAGGAAGGAATCCTGAAGGAGCTGAAGCAGCAGCAGGTTGTGTTTAACACACAAAACATTTACAAACATTTATATTTCTGTATTCTAAACTGTGCTACTCGCTCAGGGTCAAGCTAAGGAGGAACTGCAGAGGGAGAGAAACAACGTGGAGGAGCTGAACAAAGCAAAGAGGCTACTGGAACAGAGTAACATGAAATTAACAACAGAGTTAAAAACTGCAGCAGAGAAGAGAGAGAAGGTCGGTCTCATCTTCTACAACAAGCTACAGTTAGAATATGATCTGTCAGAGGGCTCATTCAGACATATTTATGTTGTTTAGGCTCCATTAAGACAAATTTAGTGACAAACTTGCTGTTTTTTAGGAGCTGGGGGAATTGCAAGAAGCCAAAAAACTTTTAATCCAGCAGAAACTGGAGCTGCAGGGTCAGTTAGAGGCGGCACAAGATTCCCTCAAGCAGGAGCAGAAAGAGCATCAGACCACCAAGGACGGCAGGAGCAAGCGAGAGGAGCAGCTCCTCGCCCAAGCGAAGGATGTGCAGGAGAAACTGGTGGGCGAATTCAGAACAAAGAGACCCGGAAGTCGTGAGTTGTTCACTTCTGTTTTGTGACGCAGTTAATGCTTTCCTCCCAAAGGCGGCAGAGAAGCGAGCCAGAGAGGAGCAGGTGAAGCGTGGGGAAGAGGCTGAGGCGAAGCTGAGCGTACAGGTGACGGCTCTGAATGAAAATGTGGCCACGTTGAAGAGGGAATGGCAGGCCAGCCAGCGGAGAGTGAGTGAACTCGAGAAGCAGACGGATGAGCTGAGGGGAGAGATTGCTGTGCTGGAGGCCACTGTCCAGAACAACCAGGATGAGCGCCGGGCTCTTTTAGAAAGGTTGGTTTTAATAATCCTCAGCATTTAATAAACTCTGGTTTTAATAGTACTCTGTAATACTTATTACTTTATGAACTAATATTCAGATATTATTCATCTAAAAATGGCCGTTAGAATATTATAATTGTAATTAGATTCAAGTTCTCTTTAAATATGAAATTCTTTGTATTAAACAGTCCAGAAAAGAGGAAATCCTTTATCCCTTCACATGCAGGGTGACAGGATGGCTTAAAAAATGGCAAAGCTACAAGCTGCTGCCCTCTAAACGTAGCAATATTTACACATTTACTCTCCTGTTACTGACAAATAAAGATGTTAAATAAACATTGTGAAAATATTCACAAGCCCAAACAAGATGAATCCATTAGAGACACTAGTATAAAAACATGTGTCTTTATGGTCTGCAGTGCATCCTTACACATTTTTATAGAAGTGTTCAAGTGGTAGCCCAAAGAGTAAAAGTACAGCAGAATAACATGTCTGTGGTAAATAAGGTGAAAAAATCTAGCAAACACCAGACAAAATACCTGCGAAATACATTTATATCGTCACTGAATCACCGAAGCTTCGTCAGAAATGGATGTGGGTATACAGAAGCCACCCTTAAATGAGAAGAAAAGGGTGAGGTGGGTCAAAGGAGACTAAAACGGGATGGAAAATCAATAGTTAAATCTTTCTAGAGACTGAAATAAACGACAGCAGAAAAAGAAAAACGACAAACATTTTAAGAAGAAGCCTGGAGGGTTTGTTGCCATTTGAAGAAAGGCGTAGCTTAACACACAGATATGAACTGTTGTGTGTTGTTCCAGGTGTGTGAAGGGGGAAGGTGAGATGGAGAAACTGCAGACCAAACTGGTGGAGCTCAGGCGGAAGCTGGACGACACGACGGCAGCCATGCAGGAGCTCGGCAGGGAAAACCAGTCGCTCCAGGTCAGCGGAGTGTTTTCAGGGTGTTGCTATACCGGCGGGGAAAGCATGTTGTTGTTGTTGGATGTAATTCTTTCGGGTTGATTTTTGTAGATAAAACAGTCACAAAGTCTGACCAGAAAGTGGGCTGAAGATAACGAGGTGCAGAACTGCATGGCCTGTGGGAAGGGCTTTACAGTCACCGTCAGGAAGGTGAGGCATTTATGGAAAATGAAAAGATGGATGCATAGCTCTCAAATGTTTTTTTTTTTAAAGTGCCTGCTTTGCATCTCTCTCCCCATCTGAAACTCCAGCATCACTGCCGACACTGCGGGAACATTTTCTGCGCCGAATGTTCAACGAAAAACGCCCTCACGCCGTCCTCCAAGAAGCCAGTCCGAGTGTGCGAGACGTGTTTCGAGGAGCTCCAAGGCTGATTTTCCTTTTTCTTTCCCCTTCTTTTCCTTTAACACCCCTCCTCCCTTACTTACCCTTTCTATAACGGGCAGAAGAAAGCGTGTGTCGTTCTCGCCGTGCACTATGATGGACAGAGTACAAAGACTTCCATCGGCGCTTTGCTTCTGGTTCCAGTGCCGAATGAAACGATCAAACGGATTCCACGAGAGCAGGATCGTGTGGTGGGATGGGATTGGTCCGGGTTGTCTGTATCTGTTTTTGTGCCTTTTGCTACTCCTGTGGACTGCCAGAGAGCGGAGCCAGTGATGATGAGACACCTCCCACCTGCTTTCACGCTTATTTTCATGACTCCATCGCTCTTTGGCATTATTAGCAGTTGTGAGGTGGTCGCTTTGTATCTTGTGAAATGTTTGGTTTGCCGTCGGTCGGTCGGTGTGACGCTGCAAGAATGAATATTGTAACAGTGAAAAGAATAACTTCTGCCCTACAAAGGTAAATGCAGGTAACGAAGTATTTTAATATTGTGTAAATAACTCCATATCTGTCTGATCAGAAACCTTTAAATAATCTTTTTCAATGCTAAAAACTGAGTGAAAAAGCTGTAATTTTCAGTGGATTAATTTAATGTAAATAATGCAGATTTAACATGTAGACTAATATGTTTAGTGTTTGACTACAAGGCTGCACAAACAGCTGAGGGTTTCTTTTGATATTCTTTTGCATCACATGTTGCAAAAATGCATCATGTTTATTGGTTTGTGTGTCTTATGTTGTCAGTGACACTGTTGTGTGCAGGGAAGTAATTAAATGTCATAAAAAACTAAATCAGTTCTTTGATCAACTTGTGCACCAGCTGTAATCTCTCTGTACACAATGTGTAAATTCAGTTACTGCATGTTCCCTTTGTGTGGCAGAGTGTTTGTGAATCTGTAGTAAATCATGTTTTCAGCCTATTTCATGACCAAAGAATGTCTGCGGCAGGACTACAGCCCCACGGCTGTTTCACGTCAGTATTTTTCAAATCTCCGCCTGCAAAAGCTTTTGTTTTAAACACCAACTTTTTAAACGTTTCTGTGTGTTGTTTTGTTTTCTAGTGCCACTTTTCTGTTTTCAACACATCATGGTGCTTTCTGCAGACTGCTAATGCAGTCATGTTTCCTTTTTTGGTCTGGAGTGTGTGTTTCTGCTCGGCTTTGAAGCAATAACTTTAGCTGTGTGTAAAGTTGATGTAACGGTGTGTGTGTGTTTGTGTTTAGGCCTGATGCGCATGCTGAGATGCACTGTATGAATGTAGGCTACTCAGAACCACAGTATCTCTCTCTGCTGCCTTCAGGTACAGCGGTTACTGTCGGTTCTCTGTCCAACTGAGAACACTGTAAAAGTCTTTTATTTTTGGTTGTTCATGAGTACTGGTAGGATTCCATGTGCCGTTGTCAGTAGACTGGAGGAAGTGGTAACACTGTAAGCCAGACTACACACACAAATCTGCAGCAAACGGCTCGTTTCAGACTCACCAAACGATTTCTTTATGCTTGTAGTCTCATTTGTTGCAGTGGAAAGCATATTTCAGCTGTAATCTCTCAAAACCTGTCTTTTTGTGTTTAATTGGTTTGATGTCTACCTCAAATTGGCACAGGTAAAGCACTATTTCCGATACGAGCTGTACAGTCCCTGACTTGTAGAGATGATTAGCACCTTATTGTATTCTGGGCTCATCTGAGTGGGACCCCAGCCACAAACATAGGACCACCGGCTTTATACAGGCATCCGCATATCTGGCCCCAGTAATTTCTCATTAATACTAAGCTGTCATAATTATATTTGTAAATGTTTGTAATGAAGGAGAGAAAATGGACATGTGGGTGTAAAAACATGGGAACAGTGAAACTGTTTGAACTCTCTTATTTTTACTAAATGACACGTGTAAACACTAAATTGTGGCTTGCTTTGTGTTACTGTTATCATGCATGGTGACCCAACAGGCCGGTGACTCGCATTTTTTTGTCCATGTTTAGTCATCGTACTGGATGGTTGTGAAGGTGTGCCTTAGGCCAAGCTTACCGTTAGCGGAGACCATGTATCACCACAGTCTGAACCCCTTCAGGTCCCCTGAAGGGTCGAGGGAATTAATTTCATCCTTGTTCACATGCACCAGTTGATTTCGTTCATTGCCATGAAACCTAAATAAAAACCTGCAGTATGTTTCTACATTCCTGGATTATTTATTTTACGTCTCTGGCAGATTTCCTGTTTTATTCAACTCATATTGGGAAGTTAACTTAAACTGTATTTTTAACTTTTTTTTTTTTTTTTTAAAGATCTTGAGGTTTGGACCGCAGGTAGGTAAGTTAACAGATGTCAGATATCTGCAATAAAATAAACATTTTATAAAAATCTGCAGCAAAGTTGTCTCTAAATGTGATGTTTGGAAAAACTCATTTGGCTGTGACATCATGTGTCGTTTGCAGCTTGAGCTTAAAAGTGGACTCTGTTTTGTAATTATGTTAAAGTGTTTACAGACATCAAATTAGCTGCAAAGTGGAGCCTATATAAATATGCATATATCTGCATAGCAGAAGAGGGATAAATATATCAGTATTGGAAAGGAAGACTTGTACAAACTGATATATCAGAAAATAAACATCCTTTGCTGAACTATTGTGTGCCGTGGATGATTTAGCACCATGTTAACATAACATTGATGGACTGATGGAGACTGAAGAGTATTTATTCAGCATTAACTGAGGCTTTTGTGATTTATTAACTCAGAATGATCTGATGTTTTTAGACCAAAGTGGTTTTTTTCCCCTCAATCAGGCCTGAGAACAGCTTTCCTCTTTATCATAGCTTGTAGTTTCACATCAGAGCTGCTGATCTGGAGCTTTAAATGTCCCATGACCTTGCAGATGGAGGCGAATCGCAGGCATTTCAATTTTACATTTAAGCTCCTCCACTTTGCTAATGAAAACCTTGTAATAGTAGCAACTTGCAAATGTAAGCCTTGGATGTGAGATAAGAGTAAAATATGAAGGGAAAGTTACTACATAAGCAGATTTATTGTACGCTACTGCAGCAACAGCCTTTGAAGGCACATTTCATTTACAAAATAATCCTAGTGCAGGGATATTCATTTACAAGATGTCAGAGACGGTGAAGTGCATATGGAAAAGGGAGAGGTTTCTGAGGGCCTTCAGTGTCGTTCAGATCTGGGAAGACTCCAGCCACAGCGAGGTGCTCTTGAGTCGCAGCTGCTGACAGTCCAGCTTCAGCAGACCCGTCACCGCGCCCTCTATCTTTGACATCCACTCCCGCTGTTAAACACAGGAAATATTTCAGGAAGAGAAAACCCATCTTTGCTAATCAATATTGAAAAGAATAACGAGATGTGTGCTAAAGATGTATCACAGAAAACCCTTTTTTAATTGTAGAAAATTATACAGGAATAGTAAACAATATGCTAAAGCTCATAAAACCCACATATACTTCCGGTTTGTCCATTTTTTTCTGTTTACTAGAAGCTTATGGGGAAATCCTGACGGTTAAAATTAAAGTGAAAATGACAGGATGATGAGTTTAAAGTGCAGGAACTTTTGGATGTGACACAAATACATCCTGTACATAATGCTGTGTAATCCGTTTTTACTGCACGCCTTTGAAAGCTTGTGAAAAATTCATGTGTGAATGGATTTACCTTGGAACACTCCGACGCAGCTTGCAGGATGAATGCACCGATGCATTGTTGGTAGCGGTTGTGATGCATTATTATGAAGGAATGAGGCAGCCCCGATGCTGTGAGACAAGCGGACAATTCCCTTTGTTAAACTGCAACATGTAAACAAAGTCCTGACACACAGAACTAGTTCTTCAGTCAGGCTGAAAGATAAATACTGATAAAAATGTGTTCCTACTGGAGGCATTTAGTTGATCAATGTTCTTGATCTGGAGTCGGTCCAAAGAAACAGGCTGGTCAAGAACTGTGAAAGTGCATCCCTCCTTCAGTAGCTGATCCAGCTCCAGGTTCTGCTGCAGCCTCAGAAGATTCTGCTCAGGACCAATGGACTTCTGCAGTGCAAGGCAGAGAGAATAAGACAAAGAGCCTTCCACTGCTTGGGTCCAGATCAGAAGGAGAACAGTGCAGCGTACCTTTTTGTTTCTTTTCATCTTCGTGATCAGCAGGAATTCGTCAAACAGGAACAGATAGACATCTATCAGCTTAGTGTTCTCTGGTAATGAGCCAAACAAAGATTTTGCTCAAACCGAAGCACTGAACACGTGAAATGTACTGGATTTATGCCAATGCTACATACCTGTGAGCACCAGCTTCCCTTCATGCAGCAGACTTCTGTGAGAGATGAGATTCTCCAGAGTGACAGCTTTTAGGAGGTGTTTCAATGTCTGCAAGACAAACAGCGCATTAGTTCAATCTTTGACCAGATCTGACTCTGATATCCAAAAGGAAAAGCTAATGACTCGCCTTCCTGCAAGTGTGACTGGTGCTATCTGATGGAGTTGAGATAAGTTGAAGAACAAACTGTTGGCATGCATCTGTGACTTTAATGCTTTGCTCCGTCAACACAGTGGCTGCTCAAACATACAAATATCACTGTGTAAACAAAGTGCACTGAAACAAGACGCACCTCAGGGATGAAGGCACGCTTGTCTCTCTCCCATACAGGCATCCATACCAGAGCATCTCTCAGCTGTTTCACCTTCTGATAATTTTCCAGCCATTTAACTTTTCCCTCTAAATCACCTGGAAAAAAAAAGAGCAGCAAGGAAAGACTTTTATTAGGATGGATGAAAACTAAATCACACACACTCAAACATGATAAATCCACAACAGAGAATTATTAAAATAATTTATGTCCTATATTCATTAGAAAGAAAAATGTGTGTCATATAAAGTCCCTGAAACTACTGATGCTCGCTTCTATAACAAACAGATTGAAGTCACACTAAAGTTTTTCTCTGACAGAAAACGGGTAGAACAGATGAGTGTTCTTCCTCTTTTTACGCTGAAAACATTGTTTGCATGTTTCATTTTCAAACCTGATGCAATGAAAAAGTGTCCCAGCATCAATTAAATGATTTTATTACACACAAGAACAGAAAAAAGTCCATTTACTAAAAGTTTCATTTAAACTTCTCAGTTCATTATTTCATGTTCTTCAGAAGCCGTAGATGCTTTTATCAGATATAAGGATGAGCAGTGTTGGATTGTTGGCCGATATCTGAAATGCAGATATTTTACAACCCACATTTCACCTCACTAAATGACACATTGTCTCAACAGTTATAGAGGCTGTTATAGTAATATAGAAGTAATGATTTAATCTAATACGGACCATCTTTGGACAGTGGGGAGAAGGCTGAGCACCCAGGGTAAACCAGTACATATTAAAGGGTTTGTGGATAACCTCCACTAGCCACTGTTCAGGCCGCAGTGCTAACCACTGCACCACCATATATGCCTGTTTTTAATATTTGTCTCACAGAAATGGTCATTTTAAACTTAACCTTTAGTTAAAATTAGCAGTGATCAATATCTGTGTGCTAAATCTGTATTTTAGAAGCATTTAACACAAAATAACCAAGACGGCCATTTTTGATAGTTTAAAATGTCTCTAAATCTACATAAATGGTCAGTAAAACTGGTCTGTGATGGACTGGCGACCTGTCCAGGGTGTACCCCGATGATTGCTGGGATATGCTCCAGCTACCCGCAACACTGAATTAAATTAAATGGTTTGGAAAATAAATGGATGAAGACTTTTAATATGGGGAAAAAAAACAGGCTAAATGTTATAATTTCCATTTATTTTGACCACACATTGTCTATTTTAAGATTCCCATCGTTTTGGATCGATGCTGTAATTTACAACATACAGTCGTCTTCAAATGTGTTCATATCCAAACTCAGTCACTCAAATAACTGGAGACAGAAAAAAAGAAAAGTATGAACATTTTTTTGTAGCTTATAATTTTGTTATACAAGAGTTTTTCCTTATTTACATTTTTCTTGTTTAATGAGACATTATGATGGAATCTACATCTACATGCATTTCACAGAAACCCAAACAGTTTAAAGGGGTTCCTGCTGCAGCTGAAGGAGGAACATCAGGTTTATGAAGACATAATTGCCATAAATGTTCTTGTCAGACCACTCTGATCAACCATGTGCACACTGTCATTCATCTGCCATCAGATCTGAAAATGCTGGTGGCTTATCATATTACTAAACAAAAATAATCCCTTAGTGCA
>JBAMIG010000010.1:21506115-21525560 GCA_037177335.1 Kiunga ballochi
AAATGAACTCACACTAGAGGTAAAATGATCTATTTAGTTTTTTTTTAATACAACTTGAGCCAGAGTCTGCACGGTCTCGAGCTTCCTCACTGATAAATTGCATGCTGGGTTAATTAGCCATGATAAATTTGCCCTTTGAGCAAATATGCATGGTTGTCTTTTATTTGTCACTGTGTTAGCACCTGTGAAAGCCTGGTGACCTGTCAGGTTTGTACCCCACCTCTTGCCTTGCAGTGTTTGGGATAGCATCCTCTCTGGTCTGCATTGGAATGAAGGGTTACAGAAAGAATAATAATAACTGGTATATATCTGTCATAGTTTTATTTTATTCCTCTGATCACAGTTATTTGAGGTGACAATAATAATAATATCCTTAGTTTTGTGTCCATTCATCAGGATAAACACAGCTGTGTGGATTTTCATTTCAACTTCCACCTTGTTTTCCTCTCAGAGGTTTAATGCTTCTCACTTTGACACCATATCATTGTGTCACCACCCTCCACCATGAGGTTTTATAGCTCTCAGCCAGAGAGTCGGTGCTACC
This sequence comes from Kiunga ballochi, assembly GCA_037177335.1. Taxonomy (NCBI): domain Eukaryota; kingdom Metazoa; phylum Chordata; class Actinopteri; order Atheriniformes; family Pseudomugilidae; genus Kiunga; species Kiunga ballochi. The sequence goes on from JBAMIG010000010.1 coordinate 21,506,660, forward strand.
ATCTGTTTATCTCTACGTGCATGCCTTTTTATGTTCACCAGCTGATTTTGAAATCATACACCTTTTTGTAAAAGGAAAAATGCTTCATCATTAGTTTCACATTTTGGTTCCAAGCCACGTGAAAAACAAGAGCTTAACGAATCGGAGAGGATTTGTTATTAAAAAATGTGGTGATAAATGTTACTAAAAATATTAGCTTAATGGTTATAGAAAGCCCGGCCATTATATCTAACTGTGACATAAACAATGTTGCTGATATTTCTCGTTCCCTGCACAAATATAGAACTGAAACAAAAGAGTACAGCTTTGCCTAAAAGTTTCCATCATCCCTGCAGATAAGCTTATTTATTACAGTATAGATAAAGCCGGACAACTCAACCAAATAGTTGCTTTCATCTCTACAGCCATCTTCTTCTAAATTTTCAAGCTCAATGATGATGATTTTTATGTTTAAATTCTCTCTTTCAGGTTGTAAATCTGGCTCGAAACCTGGTCTACTTTGGCTTCTACAGCTTCAGTGAACTGCTGCGCCTCACACGCACCCTGCTGGCCATCCTGGACATCGTCCAGCACCCACTCACCTTCATGAACAAGCTCGGCAGGAATCCAGAAGCTGGTCAGTGCGGTTACACTGCGGGCGGTCCTATTTGTGCCTCATTGTTGTTTAAAACTGCCCTGTGGGATTTTTCGGATCAGATGGAGTATTTCAGATGTAGACATGTAGTTTATAGGTGACTCCAGCAGACGTCTTCATTGGTGCCCAAGTTCAGTCCCCCAGATCTTTTAGACGCAACTTATGTCCAACATCTGAATCAAATAAATGGCTCAATTCCAGGCCTCTGCAGAGCTGAATAACCCGCAGAAGAGGGATTCAGCTATTTGAGTCAGGTATGTTGGAGAAGGAATGTGTTTAAAAGTTGCAGGATGGTAGATCCAGACTTGGACTGGGCTTGGGGCACCCCTGCTTTATACTATTTACTCTATCTTGCATGATGTACTTTTTTAAAATTAGACATTGATTAAATGGACATAAATGATGGTCTTGCACATGCACCCACATTGTAAAAGATCATTGTTGTCATTTAGGTAAAAACGTCCTGCAGACAATTCATGGAGTTGGAGAAATGATGACTTCGATGGTGATGAGTCGAGGTGTGCCACACATTCAACCCGACATGCCTTCTTCCCTGCGTTTTGGGAAAGGACATTTCCTGTGGGACAACGAGGATGTGATGGTAATGGACACCAAGCTGAAGATCATTGAGATCCTGCAAGTAAGTGGCCCTGGTTGATGTTTAGGGATCACCTCTGTTCCACATTTTCATCTGTTGAATGTGATTATTTTCATTTATGCCTTTTTTTTTTTTATCCTCATCAGTTTATCTTGAGTGTGACATTGGATTATAGAATCACATATTTACTGTCCATCTATAAGAAAGAGTTTGGGGAAAGGACGCTCACTGAGAGCTCTGCCTCTTTAGCGGAAATGCCTCCAATGACACGTGAGAGATGTTTTCATGCAAATTGTCCCATTTCTGAATGCTTTATAAGTTGTTTTTAACCATGTTGTTGTTTTGTGTTTAGCTCCTGAACCAGACATAGATGAGATTGCAGTGAAAGCAGAGAGCATGTTTGCAGGAAGGTTGGTGAAAATGCCCTTATCTGTTAATTCAGCAAACATTTGCACAGACCTAAAAGATGCAAACCTGTGTGATTTCAGCTCTGAGCTGAGTTCGGTGGAGCTGGACGATGAAGGTGGTCGAACATTTTTGAGGGTTCTCATCTATCTCATCATGCAAGATTACCCGCCACTGGTGTCTGGATCGCTGCAGCTCATCTTCAAACACTTCAGTCAGAGAGCTGAAGTGCTGCAGGCCTTCAAACGGGTACCAGCACAGGCAACACCTCATGTGAAAGAATGTGGCTTGAGGCAGTTAAATTGTGAAGAAGTTTTTGTTCTGGTTGATGCAATCAATTTGGGTCTCTGAAATGACAGCTATTGTAAAAGATCCAGCTCAGATTTTATACTGAAACGGCAAAACTGCTCAAGTGTGGCAGACTTCTTGGCTTTGGCTCGCTGTTTTCGCTTAATAAATGTGTGGTTTATTTTTTATCTGTTTGTGTGTGATTCAGGTCCAGCTCCTTGTGTCAGAGCAGGATGTAGAGAACTACAAGCAGATCAAGACAGACCTGGATAAGCTCCGTTTGACTGTCGAGAAGTCAGAGCTGTGGGTGGAGAAAAGCGGAGTATTCAACAATGAAGGCCTGGGGATCAGGCAGGGCAAAGAGCCAAACAACGAGGTGCCGTCTGACATTTAGAATGGCCATTTCCACACTTAGCGCTTCAGCACTGAGGCTTAACCCCAGCGCTTTTCATTCATTTATAAATGATGACATTTCATATTCAGTCGTTTAATGATAATATTGATGATCATAAAATATCTTTTCCACTATTGGTAACATGAAATACTTTCTTTTCTTAATATCCAATGCATCATTGGTTTGTTTTGATTCAGGAACTTTTAAAAGCTTAGTATGTCTCTTTATATATTTTATGTTCATCTGCCTCTTAATTCAAACTATTACTGTTGTTGCACTAACCCCTTTCCCCATGTTACCAACTGATAATTACTAACAGCATGCTTGTAGCATTTTGTTGAAGTGTGGAGCTGTTGTATCAGTAGATGGTAAGTGTGTGTCTTTTGCCAGGAGGTTATTCTGAGTCCAGTCCAGGATGGGAATGGTAAACCTCAGATTGACATCAACAAAGAAAATGACTATATCGTAGTCAAAGAGGTGAGCTATGTGTTTCCTTATGCTGTCATAGCAACTTCTTTCTTCGTTTTGCAGTTTTGTGTCTACAAAATAATTCTGTGCCTTTTTTCTAGATTGTGCTGCGGCTCAGTAAGCTGTGTAATATACATAAGAAAAGTCGTGTACAGCAGCAGAGGCTCCTGAAAAACATGGGAGCTCATACTGTGGTTCTGGATCTTCTGCAGATCCCTTTTGAGAAGGTGAGCCTTTTGGGATATGACTCCCTCAGGGAATACAAGATAAATGCATAGAATAGGTGCCAAGTCTCAGAGTCTGCATCTTGCTGTCAGAGGGGATTTTTACACTTGCAGTAGCTGTACATGCTTTTGCAAAATGTGAACACAGATGGTGATCACATGACTCCCTAAGAAGACAGTCTGGCTGCAGGCTAACAGTTAGCAGTTTGAGAACATTGTTCGTTGATCTGTTCAGCAGTGAGTTCATATTCTCCATAGCTTTGCAGCCCCTAAATCTCCTCCTCAGGTCTGTCAAAGTGTCATATTATATCCCGAGTCGTTTTTTTTGTGCACAGGGCTAACAAAGCTAGCAGCCAGCGGAGCTAGCAAAGTTACTAGTTTTCTCTTGGAAGTAAAGAAAATATGTGAGGAACTGGCTCCTGACTGCATCCCAAAGGCAAAAGCATTCACTGAATATACATGTATAAGATGCAAACCCTCTCCCTTCGCACAATGAGCAGAAAGTGGGAAAAAAAAGTTAAAAAAAAGTTAAAATACCCAAAAAGAATGGAAAGCTACTTGAGAGACAGCTGTTCCCGCTTAGTGCCAACGGTAGCAACTTAAATGACTGATGTGTTAAACCTGTTATGTGATATGGTAGCTGAATTTTTCTTATAATCTCTCTTTTTTTATGATTTGTTTGTCTGTTCCTACACAGAGCGATGAGAAGATGAATGAGATCATGACCCTGGCTCATACGTTTCTGCAGAATTTCTGCAAAGGAAACTCTCAGAATCAAGTTCTACTACACAAACACCTGAACCTTTTCCTTACTCCTGGGGTGTGTTGAAATGATCATGCTGTGCTTTATTTTCTTTCTAGTAGAGCATGCACTCACTCCAGACAAAAGCTTTTTTTTTCTTGTCTCAAATTGTTTTCCAAAGTTTATCATCTTCCACTTTAGTCATCGCTTTTTTTCCCACCAGCTTCTGGAAGCTGAGACAATGCGTCACATCTTCATGAACAACTACCAGCTGTGTAATGAGATCAGTGATCGTGTGGTGCATCATTTTGTTCACTGCATTGAAACGCATGGAAGACGCGTTCAGTACCTCAGGTTCTTGCAAACCATCGTGAAAGCTGATGGGAGATACGTGAAGAAATGCCAGGACAAAGTCATGACAGAGGTGATACTCATGAAGGACATCCAGTCTTTTTATAAAGTTCTGTTTCCATGACTGCACTGCATGCAAAATGAAAATAAATGAAATTATTAATCCTTAATGACAAGCATGCTTTTTTTGCATCGTCTTTGTTTGTCCAGCTGGTGAACGGTGGTGAGGACGTGCTGGTGTTCTACAACGACCGCTCGTCGTTCTCAGTCCTGCTGAAGATGATGGGCTCTGAGCGGGAGCGCACAGACGAGTGCGGCGCTCTGGCGTACCACAACACACTCGTGGAGCTGCTGGCAGCCTGCACTGAGGGGAAAAACGTTTACACTGAGCTAAAATGCAACTCTCTGCTACCGCTGGACGACATCGTCAAAGTCGTGACTCACGTGAACTGTATTCCAGAGGTCGGGGCCAATTGTCTTATTAATGCTCACACTATTATTTTGGCTGAGATTTTATGTTTAATTGCTCATGCAACAATATTAAGGCATTTTATTCCCATTTCTTTGTCTTTCAGGTGAAAACGGCTTATGTGAACTTTGTAAATCACTGCTATGTGGACACAGAGGTAGAAATGAAGGAGATCTACACCTCCTCCCATATTTGGAAGCTCTTTGACAACTTCTTGGTGGACATGGCCAGTGTAAGGCTCTTTCAGGTTGAAAGGTCACACATGCACTACTTAGTCTTTTCTAATGAAGCAGCATTTGTGCCACGATGCTTGAAGACTTATTTGTGCACTAAATATCTTAACACACTCTATATACGGAGAAAATTATAGAGCTGTGAAGTGAAAATCATCTTATGGAGAACTACTTCTTTCATGTTTAAGGTTTGCAACTCTACCTCAGACCGCAACCACGCAGATCAGGCCCTGGAGAAGTATGTGATGGAGACGGTGATTGCCATTGTCAAGGGTTTCTTCAGCTCGCCTTTCTCTGTGAACCACTCCAACCTGCAGGTAATGTTTTCCATCTTAAAAGAAGCGAGTGAAATGTGCTGCAACCCTGAATTGCTTCACAGTCCAAAAAAATAGTTTGCACACAGCTTTGCTTTCTGCACTTTCACCAAGTCGAGGTGATTTATGTTCTCAGCACAAATGTCTCCTGCTGGTGATATTAAAGTGTTCCCGACTGGCTTTTCTGCATCCTTTCTCTGCACTTATGCCCTTCTTAAGAAACATCTCATGCTTTTTTATCTCTTTTCACAGACAAATCAGTCTGTCTTCATCAAACTGCTGCAGTCGGCTTTCAGAATTCACAACTGCACCTGGATCAGCTCTGCTCAGAAGGCAAATATTGAGAGCTGCATCAAAACACTGTATGACGTTGGTGAGTCTTGCTTTTCTGATGTCCAGGCTCGATGGAGACATGTTTAAAGTCAAGGACTAATACAGATGTACATAATATGTTTGTATGCATGGACACACTTATGGATCTGTGGACATTTAGACAACTCTGCTGTTTGTTGATTAGCATAATATTAGGACTTTATTGACTTTTAACTATGCTCTCTCTTCAGCTAAGGCACGTGTTATAGCCATCCCAGTTGATCTTGACAGTCAAGTCAACAGTATTTCTCTTGGGATCTGTAGCAATATGGTGCAGCGTGCAGCTAAAGACTGGAGGACCACTGCCCGCTCACGGCCTCGTAAGGAGCCTCTCGGTGCCCCTGACTACAAAAATGTCATTGAGAAACTGCAGGTGCGCTTTTTAGCTGATCCCATCTGAAGCCTTTCGCGGGCACTGCCTCATTGAGATGGGGGTTCTTCAACTGGTTTACAAAGCTTTTAATATTAGGTGTGTTTTTGTTCCTTTTATTGTGATAAACAGGGGGTGGTGTCATGCCTCGAGGAGCAGTTCAGCCCGAGGGTTCAGGCAGAATTTTCTGTGTTGGTAAATGTTCTCCACAGCCCAGAGCTGCTATTTCCAGGAGATGCACAACTATGCTGGGAAAATGGGATCTTTATGTCCAAGTAAGAACACATGCAGAACATGCAGCTCCTGTTTTGTTTTTTGTTTTTTTGTTTTGAGGAAGCACCGTTAATCCAGAGATGTTACTATTCTTTTAAATATACTGTTCTCTCTGACATCTCATCGATGAAATATAGCTTTAAATTAGCTGATTTTTGTAGGAAAAACAAGTAAAAATGAGACGGTACTTCTCTTATCACTCTTTCAGACTAATCAAACACACAAAAAAGCTCATGGATAAGGAAGAAAAGCTGTGTATAAAGATACTGCAGACCCTCAGAGAGATGCTGGACAAGAAGGAATGCTTTCAAGAATCAGTAAGTACTTGATAATTAAGTAAGAGCTTTAATTCTTCCATCTAAAATAAAGCGTCTGCATGCATAAATGCATTATTATTTGGCAGTACCTAGAAACTTTCCTGCAGATTCGGGCCTGTTATGAGCCAGCAGTGCTGTACTCCTATCAGCAGTGCAGTGGAGACCTTTTTTCCTCCCTGGTCTTTCGGCCCAGAGCACAGACTCCCTTCATCAGTATACTGTGGGTCCGTCTATGTTACGTAAGGCAGGGAGGCACTTGAGGACACACTCTCAATGGGAAGGAGGAAGTAAAGGGGAGGAGGTGTGGGGCAGCACTGAACAAACAAATCAATGCTGCAGAGAGAGAGGGGCACGGGAGCCCGCGTCCTGCTGTTCCTCCTTTCAGGCTAGAAGGCTGAAAAGTGAGTGATAAGAGTTGGAGATGTTAGAAAGTGTCTGTGAGCGTTTATGTTTGTGTGCACCATAAGTGTGGATGGTGAAGGCTGGAGTGCAAGAAGTCAGGTTACCCTTTAGATGGCTTCAGCAGAGTTTGTTCCAGATGTGGGAGACCGGATGAAACACAGAATGTGCTGCTCCAGTCAAGATTTCAATCTGCACACAAAAACACCTAACTCCTCCAAAGAAGTCTAAGCATTTTGCGTTGTCGCCGTCCAGTTTATCAGGCTTAAATCTAAACTGGTGGAAACCATGTGCTGATTAGCTTACATAGAGATCTTCCTATACTAAAGTTAAACGTCTTATAACGATGTTCTTTCCCCTCTCTGTTGGTTTTACTGCCAGTGTCTGTTTGCATTTCCATCCTCTTCAGTCGGGCTATTTTTGTTGTTTTATAAATGTATTTTTAGTCAAGGTATTCAACATATGTGCAAAAGATCTGGGGTCTGGTAAAAATATTCCCATTTAAAAGCAGTGCACCTGAGAAGTCAGACAGTGCAGTAACGATATGGGAAATGTCAGGTTGTGTAGGTGTGCATGAGTGCTCTCAGGTGTGAATTTGTGGCCTTTCTGTCATTTCCCTGCAGCCCAGAGTGTGGTGCTGCAGCCTCACTGCATGAGAGAGAGAGAGAGGGAGTGGGGAGGGAGGGAGACAACAACCACTGATGGAAATAATGAGAGGGGGAGATGCAGACAGACAAAAACAGAAGGAGAGACAGAGTGACAGCATAGGCAGCAGAAGTTGGTTGCTCCCCTGGGGTGCAATGAGTGGGTGGAGGAGAGAGAGAGGGAGCCATGTGAGGAGCCATGTGAGTGGAAGAGAGAGGGGGGGAGTGGGCAGCCTCTGCAGGGTGAGGGTTTGAAGAGAAGCAGAATCTGCTCAGTCCATGAGGAGACAGGGCAGGGGGTGCGCTTACGTAACAGCCTGCAGTGGCTGAGCCAGCGTCACGTGTACCATCACGTTCTCCTCCCTCCCTCCCTCTGTACTCACACTCCTTTGCTCGCTCTCTCCTCCTCCTTTGCTCGCTCTCTGCTTTGTCTCAGTCTCTTGCGTTCTGCCTGCTCAGCCAACTTATTCTTTCTATCTCGCTCCTGTCTTGTCCAACCCAGACCCTGACCTGTGTTTGCCCAGATCATGGCATGAGCATCGGTCAGCGTTAGCAGTCACACCTCAGAGATGCATTATCCCTCGCTGATGCACTTCTGCTCTGTAAATGTTTCTGCACACACTTCCCATGATAATGTCATGAGAGTTAAGATATATTTAATTTTTTTTCTTGTTATTGTGTTAGCATTCGTTTATTTCATGCTGTTGCTTGTGATTCCAGGTGGCTTTTCCGATATTTCCCACCAGCATTTCCTTTTTTTAAAGAAGTAGCCAGCTCTATGAAAAGATTCACTGCATTCTGTACAACAGATTAATTGATATAAAGCTTCTTTTTTAACTTGGAAAAGTATGTTTTTCTGTTTTCATGCAACTCAGGATCATTCACTGAACAGACTGAATCTGTAGAAGGTATAAAAGGGTTTTGGCTTTTAAGAAGTCAAAGTAGAAACAAACAGTTTTTTCTATAAGTAAATAAAAAGTAAATAAATATATAAGATCAGTTTAATGGGTTTTGTTAAGTGGAAAAACAAAACATTGTTTTCCTTCTTTTGAATGCATTTCATATTAGGCTCCTTGAGTACATGTCATGTGTCATTTGTACACATATTTTTCTTGCTTACAAGAAGTGGGGAAAAACCAGTTATGTAATGTCCCCCTCACTCACAGTGCTTCGTTTGGACAACCCTACCAAGCAGCAAATGCACTTACAGGGCTTCATTCTCTTTCACTCATCCATGTCATTCACACGCCGTCTCTCTTCCTTCCTCGCTCGCCAAGTTTCACACCACCTGCTGAAGGCAAAGCAGATTTACAGATTACCACCCTCTTGATGCTAAGTGCATCACACACACGCATGTAGACGGAAAGCTTCGCTCACACACATGCACACATGATCCCAGGCATGCAGTGCCATGTTTGGCAGGCCGTGTACTCCTGCTGAAGGGTATTCCCTGGTTTGAGGGACCTAGTGGACCACAGCTTGTGTTTCCTGGATGGAGTGGGTCAGACAGATGGAGAGTTGCATATGCTCATTTGTAGCTTGTTGAATTTGGCCTTTTGAATGATTCAGACTAACGGAGCACACTGGATAAGATATAAAAAGTTGGTATTAGAGGTCATCTGACTAAATCAGGACCCTGTGTGTGTTAGTGTGCAGATTTATGACAATCTATCTTAAAATATTCATACTTTCTGTGGCAATGTACATGTACAGCAAGTTTTACAGTCTTCATTAGTGCTGAGGAGGCCTTCCTTTCCTGTTGCACTCATTTCTCTCTATCCATCAGTCAGGTGTCTGTTAGGGGGAGCATTATGCTTTGGTTTCCATGGTGATGGGGGATTAGCACATGTTGTTTGTCTGGTCTGATCGTGACTGGGCACAAGAGGTCTGTGTATCCCTCTTTTTATAATGTACTCTTGCTTTTGGTCAGAGTTTTTTAGGTTAAAGTAGATTTACTAATGATGAGTAACAACTAATGAATATCTTGAAAGTAATACACAACCTGGGAGTTCTGAAGAAAAGGTTAAAATTAACGTTAAATCTAAGATGATTGAAGTAGATCATGTGTACTAAGATATGTTCCTTGTACTTGTAGATGAGAAATTGATTGATTGAAGACATGTGTGTGCATTACACTGAAACGAATGAAATGATGCATTTATTGCCTGATTGGGACGTCCGCTTGACTAAAAAGTTTAAATCCCTCTAAAAATGTCGGGCATTAGAAATGTCCTCGTATTTGCATTTTGTCGGCGCGTTAAAATGTTTTGTTGGGTGCACCAGAATCTGAGGAACGCTATGAATGAGATGAATTGTTATTATGAACAGTGTTTTGACACAGTTCATAGTGCGTTATTTGAATCTGATTGCATGTGAGTTAGACCATTTGTTCTCAGGGAGGCACATGACTGACAAGAGGATGAGTGATATACAATGCAGTCTGTGTTCAGACTGATGCTTCACTTTTAACTGGTGCAACAACATAAATACCTTTTTAGTGATAATACAGAGGGCAGAGATTAGAAAGAGGAGATTATTTCTGTGTACCGTTCACTAGTGTACACTTGTTGCCACTAATCATCGTAGCTTTGAAACTTACCTCATGATGTGGTAGATTACACGTGAGTAAAGGTGCCACACCTCTTCTATAAAAGCCTTATCCATTTTACTCCACACCTTCAACATGAAAAAAAGTTGTTTAACTGCTTTGAGACAACAGATAAGGAAGACAGGCTCCCAGCTGTGATGGCTGCTTTGTGAGGCTGCACTTAAGCACATTGTTGCCTCTCTTTGACATTTTCAAGCTTATTCTATCAAAACACATCTGCTTTTGTATTATATTACCAACCTATGTCATGTTTAGTGACTACAAAGCATGCTTGTGTTGTATGGATGTGAAAATCTCAGGAGCAGAGCGTTGACTTGTGTGTGCTAACATGCATACAGTAACATGGCTAACTTGTTTATCTGGTATCTCTATCACACTCGCTACACAAAGGAGAGCTAATCCTGAAAAGAACATCTCCTAAAGTTGATGAAAAACCCCAGTTTTTCATTTTAGAGACTGTTTTGACCTGTAATGGACTTTTCATGAAGATGGATCACTATCTGCTCCCAAACGTTAGAAAATCTGCACCAAATCCTAAAACAATCATTGACGGCTATGCAAAACTGAAAGTGCTGAGTGAAGCCATAATACATGATCTCTGATTATGTGAAGCCACAGCTTTTATTTTAGTTCTGTATCAGTAGGTAGATTTGGATAGTTGAGCAGCTGTAGACAGACGATCATGTCTATTCATAATCCTCAGAAAATGTTAATTTCTTATGTCCAAGTTCCAGCGATGGCAGAAAAACAGGCGCTGCTTGTGAGCCAGCTTATCGGTAATATTATATCTTCCTAATAAACACAATCAGTGCTTAACAATGTTAGTGAATAACGCTTTCAGAGTGAACCCGCAAGTTAACATTTTACTGAGTACTTGTTTACGCTGCTGGTCTTGTATTTCCCTGAATTGGTCTCACCAATTGCTCTCACATGTGGGCCTAATTTGTTTTGCTGATGTGCTTGTTTGTTGGCTAAAATCATTTCATGTGCTGTGGGACTACAGCTTGAAAATGTAAAATTGCAGCTCGTGATGTTTGTTTCTTTTGCAGGAGTTAATCAGATGCACATACCATTTGTTAACATTTGGCCTGTGTACAATACGGCACATTACCAGTTCTTACCCAACCAAAGGAAATGAAGTTGCATCTCTGGAATAACACAAAGCTGAGGTTTTCCTTGAAAGTCGAGGTACTGACATCTAATGGTGCTCTTGCGAAGGGCTTCAGAATATTGAGGAATAATTTGGGACATTTTTTTTTTTTTGCCAGAATAAATTCAGCTCATCTCTGGAACGATACAGAAAACACAATCCTCAGTGTAATCGGTGGTAATCTCATTGATACGGGTTCCACACCATAGACCCTTTTGTAATACAGATTTAACCAAAGCTGTCACAGAACCTCCCAATGTGTGCTTTCAGAAAGCCTTCCTGTGCTGCAGTCAGAGGCTTCTAACGCAACAGGGTCCCTGTCTTGCGCTGCGCAACAGATTTGCTCCTCTTTTCAACGTTACACAGGACAGCGGGGTGGTGTAAAGGTGCAGCAACCCCTTAAACAAAGAGGCTGTAGTCATAAACTGGCTTTATCTCTCCGTGTTTTCTCAGCCCCTGTGGCTTTATGTACTTAGTAGTTGTGAAATAACTTTGTCTTTTTCACAAATGATCTGGTACAACAATTTATTGATGAACTGTATAAATGGTTGTCATGGTTTTTATGGTGTATGCTGTGTCTCCTCTGCAAATGAAGTTCCTGATGGATAAATAAAGTGAATTGGTTTCCTTCCTTCCTATCTTCCTTGGACTGGTATGGATGCTTATTGTATCTCCCCAGGTCACCTGAGATATCACACAACTCATGCTTTTGTGCTGTTCACACTGATTGAATCTCACTTTGTTTTCGGATTGTCTGCCAATGTTGCCGCTAATGGGTAGCTACAAAGTTAGAAACTGTCTTGAAATGAAAGTTGCTGTGAGCAATCTACCCTTTCTCCACTCCCTCCATCCTCTAACGCTACCCTTTGCCACCTGCATGAGTTTTCAGACCACTAAAGGAAGCACAGTGTATGGACAATGTCTTTGTATCCATGTTTTTCTCTGGAGTCAGGAGAGATTTGCAAACAGCAGAGCAGCGAGAGGCCTGGAGGAGGGAGGAGAGATGAGGGGGTGTAACGATGCCAGTGGTGGGGATCGGCAGCTCATCCCCAGCTTGGATAGCAGAACTGCAGTGTGGCGTGCCGGTGCACATTTTAAAATATCTCAACTGTCTGCTCTCTGTTAGGATGTCTGATCCTTTCTTCGCCTCCTCTTTTTCCTCTTACTTCTGTCAGTTTTTGTTCTACATCTGTTTCTTTCTTTCTCGTGGCTCTACATCACCTGACTGGAGTTTTTCTCGTCAATGCAGCAGCAAGCAGATGAGTCAGGCTGGGCTAACTCGCTTCTACAGCCATCCTGCTTTCACTGTCCTCTCTCTCTCTCTGCAGTCGTAGCCAGCATACTGCATCACCCAGATGGGAGGTAAACTAGGATTAAAAAAAACCCAACCCTCTCTTTTTGCCACTGCTTCAAAGTAGCGAAAACTAACCCATCTAGTCAGAAAAGGGGAAATGTTAAGTCCAACATCATTCAGTTTGCAATCAGTCACACAGCTTTTCTGGGATCTTCTGCTTTATTGAGCCTTGCTTACAGTTTGTAGTTGCACTCAGTGTGTTTATATTGCTATGTAGAAATAAAAGAAAATGGCTCAATGGATCATCACCTTCAGTTAGAAAAAAAAAAGTGTGTGTGTGTGTGTTTTGTGCAGCAACACTGCCAGACAGTGCAAGCAGACAAGTGTCTCTGCTGACTGCAGATGAGATGGAGTGTTTACTGACACAGAGAGCATCAGCTGAACGTGCTCCTCCACATCTCCTGTCTTTAATGCACTTAGCTGAAGGATTTTTAGCTGCACCCTACCTAGCCTGTCTTTGATGACTGGACACAGGAGTATATCATTTACTGTCAATATACTTCTGGGGAAATTTTGGTTTGTCATTGAAAATTAAAGGATCAGGGCTATTTTTAGCTTTGCGCTAGTTTCTGTAAGCCTTACACTGTAAGCACAAAGTCTTGTAAACTATCATTACAAACATGATAAGATTGCTATGAGTTGTGTGAGCTTTTCTGAATGTCTGAAACTTAATTTAAGGGAGCATACATAGCGGTAAAATGCCTGAACTGGTGATGTATTTGCTGCAGCAGCTGCAAAATTATAGAAGACCGGGATACCAGGTTAAAAAAAAAGTTTTTTTTCCCAAATATGGTGTTCCTTTTAAAAATTAAATGATGGATTTAACAATTTCTGTTTAATTTTTTAAACTAAAATATAAATTTAAATACTAATTAGCCCATTAATCTAAGTTGCACAACACCAGAAAACTGCGGCTTAAGCCCTTATTATTCAGTTTGACCAACGTCTGATAACCATCACCTACTACTAACATGTTTCCATGGAAACCATACGTGACTCCATCGCCATCATTTAGTTCAAGTCCTCCATCAGTCCGTTTTTCTATCTGTCTATGTAGTGTGTTGATCAATAGTATCAGAGAGAGGCCATTTAAAGAAAAAAGGCCTATTAAAGTTATGTTACCATAGAAACGGATGCTGACCAGCTTTAAGGGTCCACACAGTCTCGGTATACGTGTACAATGATGATAGATGGTGACAAACACAATGCAAGTCATCACCTGCCAATCACTCTCTCTGATTACACAACCGCAGAGGTGAGATTATCTCCATGAGTCGTTTCCAACTCGTTTCTGCTCATCAGTGCCAAATGTCACAGGAGATTCAGAGAGATGTTTATTACAGATAAAAGAAGATAAATGTCTTTCCGGGACAAACATGTCGGTTAACTGTCTTCTGCTTACGTGGCAGTTGTCCATCTGTGTACATTTAGGCCTGTGTGTACATGAAGTGTTAAAGTGAAGCCATTACTTTTCAGGAAAAACTTCTTCAGAGGAGATTTCAGGTCTGGTCCTAGAAATACCTTGTTATGGTTTCACATCTCTCTAAAGATCAGATGATGAGTTAGACCAAGATATTGAACAGTACTGTTGGTGTCACGCTTTGTGAAGCTCCAATTTCTTTAATAAGAGTGTTTATCATCCTTCAAGCCATGATTTCCATCAAGACAGAAATGTATCGCAGAAAGATGGTGATGATTCCTATTAGATGAAATGAGATGAAATGCTCTCTCAGCAGTGATTGGCTGGACTCCATACAGGGAAACACGAGTCACCTCGGATCTTTTGTTGTGTTAACCTTCATTTTTTTATACCATCTTTACCCTCAGACAAAGCTATTCTCTGTGTGAATTTCCTGCTTAAAAGGTGGAACTCTGTCAGACTATGTATGGATTTAATATTTTTTCTCTCCACAGGGAGATGAGTTAAGAAATATTCTTCTCACACGCTACTTTGGAAATCAAAAGCCTCTTTCCAAGTCTGAGCTTGGGAGCGGAAACGGCTCATCTGGCAGCTTTGTCAAGTCGTCATCTGGAGGTACTGAGAACCTCAATAAACTCAGTAGACACTGCAATAACTGTTCACTGCAGGGGAAGCAAAGTAGTTAACATGACAGCAGTCTGTTTTTAAGCAGAATGCTGCTTGGAAATCGCTGGCAGACTTTTAAATCCTAAAGCATAGCATATTGTGGAAATGCACACACAGTATCATGCATGTATTCAGACATCCTGTTCAAAATATCATACTTTCAAATAGTTAAGCAAACAAAATAATTGCTTCTTTTACAGAAAGTTGTTTTTAAATTAAAATAAATACATGTATTTGCTATTTTAAATCGCATCTGTATTTTTTTAAACAACAAAATGTGGAAAAAGGCCCCTACATGTTGAGCCCTTAGTGATGTTTAATGTATTTTGTTACAGCTAACTGTAGGTGGTTTCTGTTCTCCACCATGGCTCACAATGACACATTTAGTTGGCCCATAATAGGAACTATATTCTGGTTTAGAATATATCTTTTCACCTTCACAGAGTAAACTTTGTCTGCATAAATATTTGCTTTAAAGCACTTTTTCCTCTAACTCAGTGATTCCCAAACGGGGTCCCGACCCAGAAGTGGATTTTATGTGTGTTGCCAGATTTTCCCTTCAAGCCGCAGCACTGATCGAAATGTGACTGCAATAAACTGTCAGCCACACAAAGAAGCTTATGTTTCCTTCTTCTTCTTTTTTTAGCCACACTCATGGTTTCTGATTTTTCTCAGAGCAAACTTATTTTGGGGTCACAGCTCAAAATATTTAGGAACCACTGCTCCTCCATGAGCAGCTGGTTGCAGTGTGAGCCCATAACATGATGGATGCACTCCCATGCCTAACAGTTATTGGGTTGTATCTTATTTAATGTTTAAATTCCTGATGCTGAATGCTTAAGATGCAGGGAAAGGTTTTCACACCACATAGAGAATGGCTAATCTTTCTTTAATCTGTTTTGGGTGTGATTGATTAGAAAAATATTTTATATCTCATTGAGGTTCTGCCATGCTGGACTCTGACAAGCCAGACAGCAGCATGGTGGAGGTCCAGTGTCTCCTGGATAATGTGGGTGCATCGGAGCTGGTAATAGACCTCATCATCAACACCAAGAATGACCGGGTGTTTGAAGAGAGCATCCTGCTGGGCATTGCCCTGCTGCAAGGTGGAAACACACAGATACAGGTGAGCTCCACAGAGCATCATGTCATATTTTTTCTTCTTCTCATACCTTTTGAATGTTTTTCTCCTCATCACCCACTGTGCCATCCCACCAGAATTCCTTCTACAGCCAACTGTACAAACAGAAGGAGTCTGAGAAGTTCTTCAAGGTTTTCTACGACCGCATGCGTTTGGCCCAGCTAGAGATTCGAGCCACTGTGTCTGTCAACATGTTTGAACTCACCTCCAGGAAAAGGGACGATGATGAAGATGTGAGTGGCACCAGGTGTAAGAAAGGTAATGATGCATTCAGGCCCGCTTGTACATTATTTCATTATGAACTAACTCGCTGCCAATGCCAGATGCGGCAAATGCTTTCCAGAAGAAATTTTAAAATGTGGCAACGAGGGAATAAGTAAAGTTGATCTAACTGAATTAGGTCTAAAAACATCAACAGGAGGAACATATGAACCATTTGGACAATGCCCCACCTGCTGTAGAAAAGCCACAAAGTCCGTGTGAGGCCTCAGCTTTAAAATCCAGAGCGATCCGTGTTGCTGTGCTGACAGACTGTTGTTCCCAGTTCCTGCAGTCACATGTCAGAGGCCTTGTGACGACACGCATCACAAGCTTATCAAAAGACCATTGTATCAAGATTGGGTGGTTTCGTGCTACACAACCTCTCACAGTGGTGTCCTTCTCGTATAAGGAGTTTGGTATTCATTAATTTTTAATTCATTGCCACTGGCCGGTATTCTCAAAACCTTATCATTTAGCTTATGTTAGGTTAAATTGATCACTTGTAACCATCTGAAAACTCATCTGATCCTAAATGGGATTGCTTTGGCCAGTAATTAAATGTTGAGTAATGCTCTGTATGCTGCTTTCTAGGGAAAGACTCAGGACTTCACATGAGGGAGGACATGCGGGGGCAGCTAAAGGAGGCCTCCTCAGTGACTTCTAAGGCCTTCTGTGCCTTCAGAAAGGAGATGGACCCTGACCTTGATGGTCTTGGCCAGATCAATGAGATAATTGGGCCTGAGGAGGTTTCAGATGAAACACAAATGAGCCCAGCCATCACCATCATGAAACCAGTCCTGCGTTATCTACAGCTGCTATGTGAAAACCACAATTTAAACCTGCAGGTACTGGAACTTTTACATAACGTTTTGAAGCCGAATAGTGTTGCAGTGATTTAACTTTTTCTTTATTTTGCCACAACTCCAGAACTTTCTACGTAATCAGAACAATAAAACTAACTACAATCTGGTGTGTGAGACGCTCCAGTTCCTGGACTGCATTTGTGGAAGCACCACTGGAGGCCTTGGACTGTTGGGTCTTTATATAAATGAGAGTAATGTGGATCTGGTGCGCCAAACCCTGGAAACTATCACAGAGTACTGCCAGGGACCCTGCCATGAAAACCAGGTAGGGAAGTGATGGGTTAGTTGAGTTTGAACAACATAATACCCCATATCGAAAGATATTTTAGTTCTAAAACTTAATATCTTGCTGAAATAAGCAAGGTTTTGCCTGGATAAGATGTCCTCCAGCAGTGTGTTGCATCGTGTGCTCGGCACTAACTGCTGTTTATACTTCTATGTCTTTCAGTCATGTATAGCCAAGCATGAGTCCAATGGCATTGACATTATCATTGCTCTGATTGTCAACTCTATCCACCCCCTGGAAAAGCATCGCCTGGACCTGGTGCTGGAGCTCAAGGTGAGCAGGAGGTGTACCTGGGATCCCTGAAAGGTGTCTCACTATGTATGACTCGGCCATCATTTTTAAAGTTGGATGATGATCCTCATCTGTAGTGCTTGAAATTCACCATGAAGGAACTGGATTTAATTAATTGCATTCTATCTTTATGCTTAATGACGGGGCCGTTTATTCATTCGCTTGTTTGAAGAAGTTTTCAAATGATGGCACACAAACCAAATTACGGCATGTTTCAGTCGAGTGGCTGATTCCTGTTTAGGTTTTTGATGAAAATGCAGATGGAGCTGTTTTTTTTTTTTTTTTGGCAGAACAATGCTTCCAAGCTCCTTTTGGCTATCATGGAGAGTTGCCATGACAGTGAAAACGCAGAGAAGATTCTCTACAAGATGAGACCCACTGAACTGGTCTGTGTGTGTTTCTGTATATTAACACACATTAAATAGTGGATCGTGTCCTTTCCGCATCCTGTCTGACATTACGTCATGTATTTGCTTTAGGTTCATGTCATAAAAGAAGCTTACATCCAGGGTCTAGACAGAGAAGCAGATGAAGACACCAGTCCAATCAAACCCAAAGATGTTGGACACAACATTTACATCTTGGCTCACCAGGTAATGAAAAATGTCTGAGTCTGTATTTGTCTGACTCTGACATCAGTGGATTTCCTCTGTATGACCCTCTGCTGACCTCTGGGCCAATCGCTGCAGGAGTATTAAATGATGGAAGACGGCTCCTCTGTGAATGAGCTGCTCTGACAGTTCTCTCAAATTAGTTTTTGTGATGTGACACGACTTTACGTGCGTTTGAAAGGGAATGCCAAGTCGAGCGTGTTTTCACTTCAGCCTCTTTACAGTAAAGTGTCAGACGGGGTATTTTTGTCCCCCCCAACAGACTATTTTCACCATGGCGAGAAAGTCTTTTTCTCTTTTTTTTTTTTTGTCTCATATTTTCTTCCAGCCATAGATATTCCAGAAGCTTTTGAATGATCCTTTTAGAGATGCCGATCAGGGATTAAAATGAAATGATAAAACATGTGAACAGTCTTTACTGGCAGCTATTCACTTTCTCCTGTTTACGCTTTAAATAAAAAATATGTTTAATGGTTTCTTAGAAGAACTGTAAGAAAATTATGAAGTTAAAGTCTCTGTTGTCACAGAGAATCTATTGTTTTCTTTCTGTTTCTTGTTTCTACATAACTAAAAGTAAATGTTACAGCTTTTTCTCCAAAAGGTTTAAATAAAAATACTCTACAGGAAAACTTTAAACTATGTTAAATGATGATAATTCTGTAAATAACTGGACAGTTCTTTTTTTTTTTTAGAGACAATTGGGTCTTATAAATAAAACCCTCTTTTCTCACTTCAAATAAAAATCTTAGAATAAC
>JBAMIG010000010.1:21526444-21542006 GCA_037177335.1 Kiunga ballochi
TTTTTTTTTTTTAGAGACAATTGGGTCTTATAAATAAAACCCTCTTTTCTCACTTCAAATAAAAATCTTAGAATAACAAATGAACAGATATATATTTTTAAAGACTCTTTTTTTCACATTTTATTTCAAATCAGATTAATAGAAGTGATATCTATGAGTAGTGAGATTGCATTAAGTCATCTATTTGATCTATTTGTCCTGCCTGAGCTGGGATAGGCTGCAGTATCCCTGAATTGGATGAAGCGATATAGATGAATAAATATGCCGTCGTGCTAAAAGCTTTGTAAATAAACTGTCGTCATTCTGTTTTTCCAGTTGGCCAAACACAACAAGATCCTGCAACAGAGCCTTAGGCCTGGTTTGGGTTCTGGTTTGGACAGTGAGGACGATGAAGCCCTTCTATACTATGCCAATCACACTGCACAAATAGAGGTGACTCCCCTTATTGATCCCAGCAGCTTGAGAACGTTTTTAACGAGTGAATTTTGTCCCTTTAGATCGTGCGCCATGATCGCACCATGGAGCAGATTGTGTTCCCAGTTCCAAACATCTGTGAGTACCTCACCGAGGAGTCCAAGGTGCGCGTGTTCACCACTACGGAGAGAGACGACCAAGGTAGCAAGGTGAACGATTTCTTCCACCAGTTTGAGAACCTCTACAGTGAGATGAGCTGGCAGAAGAAGATTCGCAGTAAGTTTTTACATTCTGGATACAAAGATGACGTGCACAGTGGTGAATCATCATTCCTGCTTCTGCTAATTCCTCTGCACAGAAAATAAACCTCTGTTCTGGTTCTCACGCCACATCTCTCTCTGGGGGAGCATCTCTTTCTATCTGGCATGCCTGCTCAACCTCGCCGTAGCCGTGTTCTACCCCTTTGGTGATGATGGAGATGAAGGTGAGCATGTTTACTTTGTGGTTTTCAAACTTGTATTGTCATTGTAAGAAATGGTCAAATAACCCCAAATAACTTTTCCTGCAACCGAGCTTAAAAGCCGATTCATAGTATTGATTACGCTCAGATGTGCAGCATTGTTTAACATCCTCACCTACATTAGGCTGCTATTTAACTCCCTAAAGAGTTGTGCTGAAGCTGCAGGACAGCTAACTTCAACATCAACTTATTTTTGTACTCAAACAAACTTATTTATATTCTGCTTTGCATGTTTACTGTAGGCTTATTATTGCTGCGGGTTAAACCTCTTCCCTGCTTTTCTATTGAAAAACCTTAAATTTACTGCTGACACTGAAATAACTGTGGTCCAGAAGTGAATTTTAATTTCAGATTTTCACAGAGTTCAATAAACAATAAAAATCTACTTTTTTTTGTCTGAATTTATTATTGATAATAAATTAGCTTTCACTTGATTCTGGCTGAGTTGTGCCAGACACGCCTCTCCTCCTCACTCTTTGTGCCTCATTAGACTTGATGTAAACGTGTACAGTGTGTAACCAAATCCAATCTGTTAAGTAACTATAAACAAAAGGAAGATAAAGTAAAATCGTTTTAGAAAGTAATAATTTTATTGAGACACATCTGCTTTGTCCAAAGGAAAATTAGGTGCTGAACAATTTTAGGATTATTATCTGAAGGATTGTTGTTGAAGTAGGTTTTTATATTTTGCTTAAACGTCTTAAGTAAAAATATATTGTACACATATTGAAATGGAAACAATGGTTCTTTTTTTCCTGTAACTTCTGTAACTCTTAATCACATTTGATGTGGGACAGCTTGGACTTAAATATTTTTTTATTGGACCGCCATCCTTTACTTTCTGTTCCACCAGCTCCATACAGAGAAATGAAAATACCTGTGAGTTTAATGTATTTCCAGCAGAAGTAAAACTAAGAGCTTACTTAAAAACATCATTTAAAATGCTAGAGATGTTTGCACACTGTCATGTTGGTATGTCTCTATAATGCGACGACATCCTGTACGTGCCACTTGGATGCTGCAGTATTTGCTTGTAACTCTTCTCAATTAAATGTTAACACAACAGTTTCCTGTAAAAGCTTCATTTTCAGAGTAGCTTCGCTCAGCAGGGTGGAGTAGAGACTGACGTTTTGAGCGCTGACATCCCCACAGAGCGTTGCTTGACATTTTTAAGTTGTTGTCTTTGATGGGGTGTGTGAAGTTAAGCTGTTAGCTCAGGTGAATAATTTATTAGAGCTACATTTCACTGTTCTGCTTTGCCTCCCCCCCTTCTTGTTCTTCTACCAGGCACCTTGCCTCCATACTGGAACATCTCATTGTGGTTGGCGTTGGGTGCCTCCACCGCCTTGCTTCCCGTACTGTCCAAACCACGAGGCATCCAGTTATTTCTGATCTCGCTCATTTTGCGTGCCATCTACACCATGGGCCTTGCACCTGCTCTTTTGTTACTCGGGTCTATCAATGTAAGAAGAATGTCCTTAGGCAAGGACTGGGGTTTTGTCCAGCTTCATTAACTAAATTATTCTTTAATTCATAGACTTATCTTCTTTTTTCCATTTTTTTTAGTTATTCAACAAGTTAATCTTCCTTGTAAGTTTTGTGGGCAACCAGGGAACTTTCACTCGAGGCTACAAAGCAGTTCTGATGGACACACTCTTTATATGCCATCTGGGTTACGCCATCATTTGCGTCTTAGGCCTTTTTGTTCATGAATTCTTCTACAGCATTTTGGTAAGAAAACCTCCTTTCAAGCTCTCAAAGCAGCTCTCAAAACATTGTGTTGTACACTATCTCTGATGTTGATCTCCCTTCACAGCTGATTGACCTCGTGTTCAGAGAAGAGACGCTGCTGAACGTGATAAAGAGTGTGACAAGAAATGGCCGCTCCATCATTTTGACAGCTCTTCTCGCCATTTTCCTCGTCTACTTCTTTTCCATCATCGGCTTCCTCTTCCTCAAGGACGACTTCCGCATGGAAGTAGATCCCATCCATTCACCGGGTCAGAATAAGTGGCGTTTTCTTTCTGTACATGGTGATATCATCACACAACATACGGTGCATGGATTTTAGTGCCTAAACAAATGAGCAGCTGCCTTTTTTTTTTTTTTACTGATAAGTTGATGATGTGGCCTTTTTTTGGAAGGAGTGGTTAAAAAAAAGAAGCTAAATTTGAAAATTAGAAACAGACGGTAAAGAGATGTGCTGCAGCCATAATGATGCAGGTATTTGGAGAAAAAAGCCAGAGGAATAAAGTTTTTTAAATATATACGTGTTTATCTGAACCTGTTTAAGCTAGCCTTTTTTCGTTTTTAGTAAACATAATTTTTTAAATAGGCAGTTTCTCAGTTAGACAGTCTAATTGGTGTTTGTATGAATGAACATACACAGTAATGTAGAACATTTATAGTATGCCATGCATACATCCCCAGACACATGTTTTGATAACACTGTGGAGAGTGTGGGTGTGTTAATGAGCTCTGGTGCTGACGATCAGGAAGACATCCTGCTTGCACATGTGCACCTGTTGCATAACCTGGTGGCCGAGCCATTCTTTGTTTTGCTGAATAGAGCACAGCAGACACAGCCGAGCAGTGGAAGGTTATGTAACCAGCTGGGCTCATGCCTGTCTGTATGTTAGCTAAGGCCTGAGCTCACGAGCTTCATCAAACTGAGGAGCACCTTGTCCACCATGAGGCTGCAACCTCAACCCCCCCCCCCCCATCGTTAAACTTTTTTTTCCTTCTCTCTGAATCTTTCTGAGCTGTCCCTTTGTGGCTGTCAGAGAGGATGTGTCCTCTGCTGTTACCATGGCGGAGGTGTACAGTCCTCACGCCAGTCTGCCTGAGCTGATCAGACCTGAGCAGTGGAGCTCCTCGGCTACGTGGGGCTTTTGCCCATGTGCAAATGATTTGTTCAGGTTTTTTTTCCAGTAACACTTTACCGCCCACCCAGCAGCTGCTGCTTCAGTTTATATAATGTCTGATTATAGTTTTTATTTTTTATTTACTTTTACCAACACTGATCAGAATTAGCTGTAAGAGGTTTTAAAGCAAGAACACAAGTAAACATCCAATTTCCCTGCATTAAAAGTATGTTGCTTTTGCTTTTGTCTTCTTTCTTTTAGGTAAAAGGGATTTCCTGAGTAATGGTGCTGCTGCAGAGTCGTGTATGAAAGACAGCTGCCCTGTGTCACCACACGTGTCGCTTGGTAAGTTTTACCACCCAGTCCAGAAGACCGTTTTTACCTGATCTATTTTATGGGTATGACCGGAGTTGTGGGTGTTTTTTCTATGACCTTTCAGGCAGCAGCAACTCCCTGAAAGGTTGCACACACAAACACACTAAAGCATGCACTCACACTGAGGCGTGTATACAAAGAAACTTGATGAGGCTGAGGGGGTGACTCACACTCCTGGATCCATGGATCACCTGCTCTGTAGGGGCACACACGTGATCCCATCCATGTCCTTCCCTTCTTCTTTTTTTTGTTTCTTCCTCAGCACTCGTGCTGTAAGTGGCTTTGTCATTTACAGTATGCATGGATTTCACATATTATATAAATAGAAAAGAAGATTTTTTACAGTTAGTGAAGCATTTTCTTTTTTTGGTCAGTTTATTCATACATTTAAGGGATTCAAGGTTTTTTTTTTCTTTAAATCATGAGTCATCAGTCAGCAGGGTGGTTTTTCTTTTTTATCCACCTGATTTTGACATTTCTTAGTTTATTCGGTTTATTTGATCTCTGCTGAAATTCAGACTGATAATATGGAGATCTAATTTGATCATGTAAAAAGGAGATTTATAAAAATGGAGCAGAACAAAGTGATAGAAAAAGAATCTCAAGCCGATCTGGTTTCAGCTTTCATTTACAAAATGCGATTTCTCATAGGCTTAATATTTCTGCCGTGTCTGTGTGTGGGGGTGTGTGTGTGTTTGTTTTATTTCAGATGAAGACGGTCGAATTGAGCGAGTGTGCGACACTCTGCTTATGTGTATAGTCACTGTGTTGAACCAGGGACTGCGTAATGGAGGAGGGGTGGGAGATATTCTCAGAAGACCCTCCAAAAAGGTCAGACCACCTTTTTTTTTTTTTTTTTTTTTTTTACAACTCCGTTGTGTTGAGTGAAGGAGTTTAAAGTTTCAGATGAGTTAGACGGTGATGTTAAACTGATGCAAGCTGTACTTGTGACCCAACCGTGCAGGAGCCGCTCTTTGCAGCCCGGGTGGTTTACGACCTTCTGTTCTACTTCATCGTCATCATCATCGTTCTCAATCTCATCTTTGGTGTGATCATCGACACGTTTGCCGACTTGAGAAGCGAGAAACAGAAGAAGGAGGAGATTCTCAAGACCACCTGTTTCATCTGCGGTGTGTAAAAACTATGTGGAAGCTGCTCTGTGAATGAAGGGCAGAAGTTCACGTTTTGGAGGAATTCTTGTCAAATAAATGATGTCTTGCAGGGTTGCAAAGAGACAAATTTGACAACAAGACGGTGTCCTTTGAAGAGCACATCAAATCTGAGCACAACATGTGGCATTACCTTTACTTCCTGGTTCTGGTGAGGGTGAAGGATCCAACTGAGTACACCGGCCCTGAGAGCTACGTAGCCCAGATGATCAAAGTTAGTACAGCTCACTGTAATACATCTTTCACTCACAGATTCCAGGAATATATAAACAAATGTATTAATTTCGCCAACTATTTTAAATGTAGAAAAAGAGCATAAAGTCTTGAGTTTGCACCACTTTCTAGTTTGCACATTTGCCCAATGTGCTAAAGAGGTGTGATCCTTTACAGCAGTGGAGCAATTAAAAAGTCTTCAGGCTTGTGGCAGGCATCCCAATTCCCTAACTGTTGAAGAGAGACGACCCTCTGTATTCGGGTAGCATTCCCTCTGCTGCACTCCTAACCTGTTAAGACACACCATGGTTAAATGGTAATTAAACTCAGTCGAGCACTATTACTATCAATGTGCTGAGTTGCTGCGCTGACATACACAAGAA
This sequence comes from Kiunga ballochi, assembly GCA_037177335.1. Classification (NCBI taxonomy): domain Eukaryota; kingdom Metazoa; phylum Chordata; class Actinopteri; order Atheriniformes; family Pseudomugilidae; genus Kiunga; species Kiunga ballochi. The sequence continues at coordinate 21,532,383 of JBAMIG010000010.1, forward strand.
GTTGAAGGATGTAAGGACAGCTAGAGGTGTATCTGTTAGGTTAATGGATTCAAATGAAGCCCGGCAGCACAATGGCACATTTTGTGATTAATACTGCACCGTGATAGGCATGAGAATAGTGGCATTATAATGAGCAATTTACATAACAAATGCATGACAGACATTAAATTAATATGCATCAGCAACTCTTCCAACAGGTTTCTTTCTGTATTCCTTGGTGATGAAATAATGATGAGTCAGGACTGTGTTTTAACACAAAAATGCTGCACACACAGGAAATACACACACAGGAAACTGACCGATAGCGTTTATTATAAGAGCCAGTGCCATATGAACTTGGGCACACATATTACTGTCTGTCTGTGTTTATTTGTTCATGGTATTTCTGTGTATTTGACTAAATTATTATCTTCAATAATGAAATATTCAAATTATAATGCTATAGATAGTATGTGAGGTATCTATTTAAGGTCAGCGTTCAGCCCTTAATGATAGCATATTTTCATATTAACATAGAACACTAATCTTATCTGCTTTGTCAGAATTTTGTCTGATTTATTAGCAGGGCTCTGCTTGTCGGTTGATTAATGCACGAGAACAGTTTGTTTTCCTTTCCTCCCAACTCAAATTGGAGAGAGCAAACCTAACTAAAACAATACACGGTTGCAAATTTACCAAAAATAGTTCAAAGATATGAATGCAATAAGAAATGGAGGGATCTGCTTAGAGTCATGTGGTGGTAGAATAACAGTAAATGTAAATATCATCTGGTGCATGTCACGAATAGGTCATGTGACCACAGCTTGTTTATAAAACTTCACTGTTCACAGCATTGATAAGCAGTCCAAGGGTGTACAAAGTTGATGCAAAGTAAAAACTGCTTGATTCATCAGTGTATGATGCTATAAAGACGCCTTACTGCCTGCCTCAGTTTGCATAACACAAACTGCACAAAGTCATGCTGCACAGAGTGCAGGAACTCATTTGCACAGTTAGTATATTAGTTTGTTTTAATAAATCTGTGCGTGCATGTGTGTAAATATGAGCTGTGCATCTCTTTGACCTTGTGTTTGCAAAGAGTCATAAGGTCTTCCTTCCAAGTCATCAACTCTCCTGTAAACATAATTTTACCATTTTGGAAGATTAAAATGAGCAATTAGATTTTATTTTCAGCATGTTGCTGATTCTGTGTGTGCACGCTGAGGAAAAAAGTTTAGTTGTTCATAAATGAAAGATCAGATTTAGGAAGTAAAGCCATATCCATATGTAAATACACAATGGGGTATGTTTTTATTAAGCATTTTTAAATATCCTGGATTGAAGGCATTTCACTGATGGGCCAACTTGAGAGAGAGAGAGAGAGAGAGAGAGAGAGAGAGAGAGAGAGACTGCTGATCAGAGGTTAATAAGAAGATATTGCTAATCAGTGATTGTTCAGCACTGTGAGGAAAAAACTTGTTATAGACATTACTTCTAATAGTACTATGACTTGGAAGAAGTTTGCAAGATAATGTATAAATTCTGCATTAAGATCAAGATGGTGTTGATATGATGAAACAGACCTTTCTGGATGGAAATGAGTCTTAGCTTTTACTCCTAAACTTGCTGGTGTGGCTCATGGCACAAGCGAATGTTGGGCTCCGAGTGTTCACTATCCTCCCAATTACTTTGGGACTTCTTAGCATTCGGTAATAATCAGAATCATGATCATCAGTCAGATTGGATGAGTGCCCCACACCCCAACCAGAACCACCCCTTTGGCTCCATCCTGGTGCAACTGGTATGGATTATGCAGTGCAGCAGACTTTCTGACATCTTCATCCAAACAGCTTTATTTGACACATTTTTCAGCATTCATTTCAGGAGAGATGCTTTAGTGAGTGGTTTTTACTTTTCATTTAGCTCCCAGTCTAGTTATTAAGACAGATAGTTGCAAATTAATAACTAATTAAAACATATCCATCACAAACATTTGAACTTGTTAACCATAACAAGCTGTTTATTTGTCTTTAATTGAATTTGTGCCGTTATCAATGACATTGAAATAGCAACATTTCAGCTAAAATATTCACATAATTCTATTAAGCAACATATTTTTAGTCCAGAGCATGTGTTTAGAAATGGTTTTTACACTTGCACAACTAATTATCCATTTATCTTCATAGTTATACACCAAATTACCAGACTGGATTTAACAAAACCCAGTAGAGGTTGAGCAGAGAGTCCAAATAACACATTGGCCTTGGCAGGAAAAAGGTTCTGGGTCAGTTCAGTTTCATGATTTTCATTTTATTCTCCCCTTTAAAAGTTGTATTCTCAGATTTAGATGATCCTAATCAGAGACTACATTCAGAAATCCTGCTTTAGTAGTGTATAGTCTGATAACATATCCTCAGGTATCGTTAATTAAAGGGAAGAATCTGTGTGTAAATATTTGTGGCTGTGCTGCTTGAATCCCTTTATTTGTGCACCTTTCAGCTTAATCTCAGAGGAACATTAAATCTGAACTGGCTCATGTGAACAGTTCTCCGTGTGAGAGCATTACTGTGAAGGAGCAGCTGCATTTGAAAGTAGTGAGCTGATGCTGATCTCTGCAGCGGCTTGCTTTGCTTTTCCTCTCCACACCGCAGCTCAAAGTGAGCTTGGACATGATGATGGTGAACTCTGTTTTGGGACTTCACCTGCTAACCTCTGTTTTTTCATGTATTCTCCTGCACTACTGCGACTTTACAACATAAAACTCCTTTTTTTCATGCTAGAAAAGAACAGAAACCGAATGACCTCAAACTCACACACTCAGACTCACACACAAGCACACAGCGTCTGACTCATAATGATTGCCTCTGCTTGGTAGGATAGCGTGATGCGGTGCCAAGCAAGGGAGTCGGCTCATGTTACACTGAGTGTCTGTCCTGCCGGTGTGCTGTACATGTGAATGTGTGTCAGTGTGCGGGTGTTTGTGTGTAAAATTATGACGGCGACTACAGGCCTAGCAGGTACTGCAGCAGCCACATCGCTCTTACATAACCAATCTCAAGTGGCCTGCTAATAGCTCAGCCTTGCCTTGCACGTGCTCTCCTGTCCCTTTCTTTCTCTCTCTCACACACACCCAGACACACACACACTCGCATTGTGAACCCTTCATTAAGCATACAACACATGTGACACACTGTCCGTTATAAAAGCAACAGCAGGAGGAGAGGCACTCTTGTTCTTGTGATGCAAGGGCATGTCAAAGGTCACCCACTTTATTTAAATTTCATCTTAATTTGATTTTTATTGGATTTTTCTACGAGACAGTTCAGCTGCAGCTCTTTAGAAACTTTGTGTACCATGTTGTTGTGTCTGCTCTGGCTATTGATTAGAAGGATTGTGCTGCAGCCTCATTCAGCAGTCTGATGGCTGCTTGACTTCAAAGTGCAGCCTGACATGTTCAGTAAATAATGCCTCTTTAATATTAAATAAATGCATTAAAGTTTTGGGAATGAATAATAAGGTTTCCATAGATAAAGGGTAAGAATGCATTTTGCATAGAAGCAAATAAATGCATAAAATGTTAATATAAAGCTATTTTATGCTGAATAAAGGCAATAATACATTCATGCATCAAACATTTGCATTGTATGACACAGATTTGTTACCTGCTGTTCCACTTATTTAATTTATGCTGAATAATGTTAACGTGTTAGGGCATAAATACTTCTGCTACATTAACCAGCTGTTATGTTCATGTTTAAAGCTTAATTTAAATAAAATACATGGATGTCCTTTTTAACACTAAGTGGATAAAAACGATACTGTTTAACAGGAGTCGTTTATGTTTATGTGCCATGTGTACTTCTGGAACTGACACTAGATAAGGAGATAATATAGCTTGAGTATTTTTAGTTGGACAATCAGTGTTTTTAAAGTGTGATACTTATAACAGGATTGTGGAAATATAATATAGCGGAAGCAAAACAGATTTAAGGACCTCAAAAAAGGCAAAATTAAACCTGCTGTTCAAAAACAACATCCAGCTTCAGTGTAGTGTAGCATGAAGTAACGGGTCATACTGTGAATGGTCATAAATAGACCAAAAATCATTTCTAGGTTTCTGTCACCTTGCTGAATTTAATGGTTATTAGTCTTTATCATAAAATGCCAGACCAACACGTAGGAAAAAAGGGAAACTACTAATGTTGCCTGTGTGTATGGACATCCCACAAGAAGGATCAAGTCTTTGTGGATAAAATCAATCAGGTTAGTTAAAAGATGAGAGAAAAATACCTACTTGCTAAACCTGATAATGGTCATGTCATTGTTTGGACTCATTTTTAAGCATCTGAACCAGGACAACCTGTTATTATTAACAGAACAATGTATTAACAAATATTACATAGATCCAAAGAACCAAAAGGAAACTGAGCCATTTATTTCCCTCATCCTTCCATGTGCCCTTGAGCCCTGCAGAGACCTGGTAACGGGCCATTTATTTGATTCAGGTGAGTTGTAGAAGGGTTACATCTAAAAGTTGCAGGATAGTAGATATCAAGGATTGGACTAAAAGGATCACGTTTGTAAATACTTTTAAAAATGGATGCAGGAATCTCAAACTAAAGATGTGGAATTGTAAATTCAAAGTCCTGACCTTGTTCATAGAGACATTGTGTGTTTTAGGGGTTTTTTTTGGTTATTTTTTTAAACCAGGTTGTAAACATGTCTGGTGTGAGGTTGCTCTTTTTTATCGTGGTGTCTATGAGGATTTGCTCTGATTTGGAGCCCCCAGTGATGAAGGGTGAACTGACCTTTTTGGCTCAATTTTTGTCCAAGAAATTAAAATCAGTTTTTAAAAGTCATATTAATGCACATATAAAGCAGAGGTAGATCAAAACGGTTTTTACGAGGAGTGGAAAAGTGGTCAAGACTGAAATTATAGCACAGGACAGATATTAGGATGAAGACAACAATCACAGCATAACAACCCAGACATAAAAATCCTGCTTTTCTTAATTATCGGGTATAGTTAGATTACTGATCAACATTTCATTGCATTAAGAATTTAAGTTGATCAATAATGCTAATTTGATCATAATTACTGATTTAAAAGACAGTAGTGCGTCTCACATATCCAACTTTTGTTAGGTTGTTAGTGAAAACTGAAATTATATATAAAATTTGTTTTATCCTATAAGGAGACCTTAGGCACCTGCAAGAAAGGGTTATTATTATTTTTGTTAATAAATAAATAAATATGTATACAATGATGATAATACCACCACCATGTAGTCTGGCTGGAATAAAGAATAGATTTTCTGACTTTTTACTGAACCTGAAAGTTTCTCCAATTGAAAATTTCTTTTTATTGTACTTTTCCTCATTTTTTGCCCGTTATTTCCCCAGTCTGACAGTAAGGATGTAATCTGCCAGATTACTGGGATTTTGCCGGGATTGCCTCAAAACGAGGACTCCAAATGCTTTTTCATACCTTCATGTTACATCATTTGTATGTGGGCTTACTGTAATCATAACTAACTTTGTTTTATGCGCCAACAAATCGCACACAAGCAAGTCACTGGAGGCAAACAATTAATGGAGGTGTTGAACTGCGTGGATCAGTAAACGTGACTTGTTTGACTCATTTAATTTAGCGTTATGTGTTGAAACCAACAGTTGGGTGCCCCAGTTGTTCTACTCTGTGAGGTTGCAGTCTGGTCTAAATCAAATGTACTGAAAGAAACTTAGTGGCATAAATCCTGGTCCTTGTGATCCACTTCCTGCAACTTTTAGATTTATGACATGCAGAAGAGAGACTTCAGCTATTTGATTCAGGTTCAGGCACCAAATGGCTGCAGGATGGTAGATCTAGAAGACAGAACTTGTTTTGGGATCTCTACGACCAGACTTTCACCAGCTTTTAAATACATGTACAAAAACATTTTTGCATTGCAGCAGCATTGATCAAGAAACAAGAACGTCTGTGTGTAAATTTACGCTCATGGACATGTTTTAAAATAAACAGTGAAGCCTAACTTATTCAGACTGTGCAGCGCACACAGAAAGCCTGCAGTCTGACAAGCAACAACACACATGTGGGAAAGCGCCGATTCTGCACAGTTTAGCCTTATCTCTTCAATAAGGTGATGATGTTTCAACCAGCATGAGTGTCAAATAGGATATTCATATCTTTGGAGATCATAATCAATCAGTTCTGGATGACTTGAAACAAGCATCCGATAGTTCTCAACTCCAGGGACGTCCAAGTTCTCAGAGATGAGTTTGTTTTTTTTTTTAAAGGTGAGAAAGAAAACGATTCTTTGTTTTTTTTGTTTTTTGTTTTTTTTATCGTCCCCTCTATGCTAGAGGCACCAATTAGCCCCACATTTTAAGGGAGGGTCTTACAGAAGGACTCTATTCATACAGTGTAGCTCAGTTTAATAGCTTTCCCTCTGGTCATTAACAAAGTCAAGAGGTTGAAAGCAGCGAAAATGAAGGCAGATGAGTAAAAGGACCAGTTATTGTGTAGAAATCTGAGTGAGATGGACACGTATGGCTTTTTTGCAAAATTTCAAAAGGGCTTACGTTATCACACGATAAGAGGTAAATTACAGTTAATTAAGATGTATAAAAGACTGAGAAAATATAGAAGAATATATTAAAACTGATTTTAGGACAAACTAATGTGTTCTCACAGGTAGTTCTTTTATTTCTACATTGGTTTGCATTACGTGTGTGTGTGTGTGTGTGTGTGTGTGTTTTTTAAGCTTATACATTTACAAGTTTGATCATTTTCCAGTTTATTTTCTGTCATTTAATTTATGTATTCTTTACTCTTTTTGCTTTATCCATTTTTCCTGTTTCCATATTTTCCCGTCTCGCTGTGGTCGGTTGTTGTTGTTTGTTGCTTACACATGGACTCGTTGGATCAGAACCGTTCATACTGAAAACCTCATGTGAAATTGTTATTAAAGCAACTAAAAATTGCAACATCAGACATTCTGTGCACATATTGCTTCTTGTTCTGCATCCCAACACATTCCTACCAAAGGAAAGGAGACTTCATGGGTTTTATACTTGTGGGTTTTGCTTCAGAAATAGGCTGAGAAGTGCTCAAAAACATGGACCTTTATGTCATGTCTGGAATAATAAAGCAAAATATTAAACGCGGCAGAAAAATTAAATATTTACATCAAAATATATTTGAATACTCTTCATCTTTATTAAAAATTGTCACACTTGAGATCCATTGTTTAAAAAAAAAAAACCCTATAAGTTTTTTAGCCTATGGGATCATTTGCTTATTGTGTCCTGAATATCCTTCAATATAAACAGAAAATCTGGTTTCATCCAGCAGATCTGACCGCTCTTCAAAGTGGTGCAGAGAAAAACAAAACGTTTCTGTATTTATGATTTAAGACAGTGTGACAGCTGCAGATAAACAGGCAACAGAACATAAAAAATTCAGCTAAAGAAAATCTGATCTGAACTTCACTAAATGCTTTATACAACTGTAATTATTCAGTCTCTTCTCTTTTTCTCTTGCTTTAATTCCACATGTTACAGAGGTTAATTGCTGTTATAATATCTTAATATTCATTTAATTTTGGAATACATTGATGCAAAGTGGAGCTTCAAAGCTTTCTGGGATGCTTATATAATTATAGTTAAATAAGTATTTCCATGCAGCATTAAGCCACCAACTGAAAATCAATAGAATTTAATATTATTCAGCCAAGTCCTCTTAGTGAAACTGAGATCTTCTGTTTTTTTAATGCATAGCAGCCCCTTCACCCTAGATTAATCTGCCACTTCATACTCACTGCATTGTCTGTACTAGGGGTGTCTAAAGTTGACTCCTGCAGGTTTTCAATGTGTCCCTGCTTCAACACACCTGACTCAATTTTAAAGGATGTTCTGCACAAAAATCAAGTGGATTCAGTGTCAGAGTAGATAAATCTGCCTGAAGATGCAAAATGACTCTGTAAACACACACACATCTATTCCTGACACTGTTACCTGCCATTAAGACGGTTACTTTTTCTATAAACCCGTTTTATTCATGTTCCTGCCATCAACCCATAAACACTTAGAACAGCCTATAAAAGCTGTTATTCCTTCTACACCTGTGTTAAAGTTCAAGTAATTCAGTCTCAACTTTCTCCAACATTTGGAGGTTAATGTCTCATTGTTAACAAAGACAAAGTACAAATGTTTTTCCTGAATCTAAAGTAAATAATAGCTATATACAGCATTATTTTAAAAATGATACTGGAAGATTAAGTGAAGATGGTTAACTTGTAGACTTCAGGTATTCATGTCTCACTTTGCAAAGTGAGAATCAAGTAAAAACATAACTCACACCTTTCACATCCTCACAAAAATAAATCCCCCTCATTTTTTATTCTCACTGCCTCACTCATCAGCCTGTCTATCCCTGCAGTCTAGTGTTATATAAGAGTAGGTGGGAGAATACCTCGTTCACCCCTCCCGTTGGACTTATCGCGGTGCCAGTCAAATCAACTCTCAGCACCTTGTAAGTGATTTTTTTTTTATCAGAGGAACTGGCAACGGAATATTACATAAGATCAGCTGATGACTGTGTGTCTCTGTGAAACCTATATCACAAGCGTGTTGCAATACACACACTTGCTCGCACAATGTAAGCTACATTTCCATGCGAGATGCACTCGCCAACAGTGCACACACCCACGCATGTACAAACACTGACACGCTTAAGCCCATTGCATAATTCTATAGGCTTGTTTTGCCCCTCTGTTTTCCCCCAAGGCATGGCTGCAGATGGTTACCTCTGTCCACTGTATGGTTAGAAAACACTTTGCATGTGCGCATGCACGCCCACATCTGTAAGTAATACTGTACTTCCAGTCATGCTGTTGATTAAGAGTGACTCATCCCCCACATTGACAGTGTTTATAGAGTGGGTGACAATTGAATTGCAAGTTGGTGTTCATTTAGTGCATTAATGCTATCTGCAGTAACCAGGAAACAATAGATCTGCTTTAAAACACCAACACCATCCAGCTCAAGCTAGAAAGAAGCTTTTATTCTGATGAGATGATTAAGTTAAACCATCACACGCATCTCCACTTAGCACTGGATCACTGTTAACTATCCTCCTGAGGTCAGGCTTCCTGTGTATCTATGCAAACTCTATCAGACTTTGGAATAACTTTTGTATAATTTAGGATTTTTGTATATGTATTCATCTTAACTTGGCTGTTTTCTCATCATCTTCCTCATGTCCCTTATGTCCTCCAGAAGAAAAACTTGGAGTGGTTCCCTCGTATGAGAGCCATGTCCCTGGTGAGCAGCGAGGCAGACGGCGAGCAGAATGAGATGCGATCCCTGCAGGAAAAACTGGACGGCACCGTCGTTCTGGTGGCTCAGCTCTCGAGCCAGCTGACTGAGCTCAAAGATCAGGTAAACTGTCACTTTAGCTTGCTCCTCAGGCTGTAGTAGTGTAAACTGACTGGTTTCAAGTAAAATGGTCCAGTGAACTTCTCATGCTCCCTGGCCTCAACGGTTTTGTTTTTCACCTAAAAATACTACTAAAATAAGAGGTCACACACACACACACATACACACATACATATATATATATATATATATATATATATATATATA